>JAPUBX010002195.1:0-84656 GCA_028672205.1 Proteocephalus fallax | reverse complement strand
AAGCTTTGTCTCTAATCAGCGTAGAACGTGTTCGAACTTGTTGTATCCAGGATGATAAATTCATCTGCCGAAGTGGTCCGAAGAGCTCATAAATCGAGGGCTATATACGCCCACCATCAAATCTAATGACTCAACGCCTGTGATTGGTTGTCGTGTAGGGTGACGGCAGAATCTTGACGAATCTGCGAAATAGTCCGTCGATGGGTCTAGTGAAATCGATGAGTAGACGCATACAAGGATGTTCCATTTATATAAAAATAATTTTAAGTGTTTTATTGAGGTCACGGGAACGATAACATTCAGAAGAAGATTCCGGCGATGCGTTTTATAAAACATTGAACCTTTAACCCCTGTCGCGGGATACGATCGATTGGCCTGGCGTCTCTGGAACAACCCCACCCTCCCAACGACACCCCCTTCTTGTCCGATACTCGTGATTGGCCAGTACGCAGTAATAATTCCAAACCACACCCTGCGACAAATAACCACGATTCGCGTCCTTGAACTGCTGTGAATTACACACAAAAGCGACCATTACTCCGCAATTATAGGCCTTATCGACAAACGGACGAGAAATCTGGTTTCCCACTCGATCTCCCTTTGAAGGACGAATTTTCTATGTAGGTTGTAGCCCTTTTATACCGTCATTTGGAGGAACCGTTCCGTTTCGTTGATTTTAAATAAGAGGAATTCGAACGCCGACATCTTCGTCGGGTCGTTGGTGGCCCTGATGAGCCTCTTCCTACGGAAAACCGGTCGGTTTTGAAGGACAAGGCGAATGGTCGCCATTGAACATGTTTAAGACGCCAGAAGGAAGAATTGATTTCCAGTGCTGCGTTAAGAACATTGAATAAATCAGCGCAGATTCGGATAGATCCGTGGAGAATATTCACCACGACGATGGGAGTTGCCCACACGGAGAAGCATACTGGCGTCAGAGCCCGTTTTTTTACTTTAAGGATTATCTCAGTATCAGCTGCCTAGGAAACAGGTCTCTTCGCTCGGAAAACCCGTCGGTTTCAAGGACAAGGTGCAGGGTCGCCTACGTGTGAGAACAGATACCAAGGTCGTCCTGGAAAATTGGTGCGAATCGTTCGATGAAGACTGAACGTTGTTTAAGATTGTTCGAATTGGTCGGTCGACCAGACCAGGTTGGTCGAGAATTTTGAGTTCAAGTAGGTTTTTGGTGACACGGGAGACGTAGCAAGTACAGTTGACTGTCGAACTAATCGATATGGGCGCGAAAGTATTCTCAGCAGTCTCCTGCTAAGCCGCTTCACCTCAACTCGACGAGAGACGCGCGCACAACCGCCCCAACCGGGAGGAGGCTGCCGGCGCGGCCGAGGATGCGTCGACCAGGTCTTTACCCAGCGCAGAATACTGGGACATCGCCCAATCAAAACAGTCGGGCTGGAGATAAACACGTCGAAAGCCAAAGTCGTCTGGACGTGTTTCGAACACCACTCTAAACCAATTTACATCAACGATTTGCCGATGGCTCTTCGATTATCCCTGTCTATCGCACCGCTATCCCACATATCCTATATTGGTAATGGAGCCACAATTGGAAACGATCACATTATCGGTTGACAATTGCCCCGCCAGTATCAATTTATTGGCCGTCTGGTCAAATGTATCGTCACTAGGATCCATTGGAAGGATTCAGTTTGTTTATCTATCGTGCTCTGTCGGACAGAGGAAAGGGAGGAGCAATTGAAATAGTACCGAAATTTCCAGAAGGTTCTGTAGTAAATTCTTGATTTCAGGGGATTCAGGCATTTTTGTGAGTTCCGCGTCGCTAAAACAATTGCATCTCGCGAGAGCTGCTTTATTTTGTGTGAGGGAGAACCACCGTTCAAGATGACGAACAGAAGAGCCGGCGTAGTTTAAGGGCTTTTATACGCATGGATGAACCAATAAGAGAGATTACAAGCCCAAGGGTCGAAATATGACCAATGATGGAGTATGTGGAATGAGCCAATCAAGCGACTATCTGCTATTTAGACTGATTTAATGCGGCATGATAGGAATGAGTCGCACAAACACCTTCCAAATTGCATGGGTAGATTGACGAAACGTGGTGTTGGTTATATATAAATGGAGACAGAGTAGTCTTCGTTAAATAACCGTTTCAAAAGAGAACTTGTAAAGCCCGTCGGCGTTGAAGAAGGTTTGACAGCTTCTCCGCGGAAGCGGAAATAGTTGAGTTTCTACGTGACGCGTATCCACCGTATGCGGTCGCCATTAGGAAGTTAAGCTGCAACCTCATGCAAGTCGCGGTAAGATTAGTCAACTGGTTTTGGAGAGTAGGGTGACTTAAAAGAAGCCTGTCGATTTATTTACAGTGCTTCGCCAACATCCGACCAATCCCCGCTTTGGGTTGTATCTGTTGCACGAGGTGGATGAACACTGACCTTGTATTATTTTTATTTTTCGCAATCAAGGCTCAATTGAAGTTCCTCTACTGATTTGTTCAATTCTGCATCACAAAAGAAAATATCACCGCTACCATTGCAAACCCCGCGGTTACCAGAGTCCCATCCGTTCATCCATCACCCCAAAGTACACTTGAAAATAGTAAGCTCGAATCGCTTTCCGTTGGTGAAGTCTCGGGTGCAGATCACGTGATTGAGGCCTGTAATTGTCTTGGCGTCCCCCAAATCCACTGATTGTCAAATAAATTCTCTACCTAGATGTATTGATGTACTTATAACGGCTGTGTGAGAAATGCTGGCTGCAATTTCGGGTATTATGAGTCATTGCTAGTAGGTCAACCTTTTCCGGCCGGACCAACCAGTGGAAAGAGCGGGTCAGTTTGGATTATTCGCTAAGAGGTCTCAAAATTGACTGACTGTGTGGAGATATTATAACTCAGACAGTAGCCATAAAACGCCCATCTAATACGGCAAGTATGCTGGCGGTCGTGACTTAATGTTGCCGCAATGATTATCTAATCATTTGCGATAATGAGTACGCAAACCTGGACAACCAATCAGAGCCGTCAGAGAACGAGGCACCATCGGGTTCGTTTCGAGTATTTCTAAAGAGGTCGCCTAAAAGGTTATTCAGACATCGATGCGCGACACATGTTGTCTGATTTTGCAACGGCACGCACAAGCTTCCGTTTGACCTCTTTATTGGCGTAGTAAATGATACCAGTTGATATTACTATAATTATTTATGACCCGTTAAGAATGCTATAATAATCCAGAAATGGTTATACGATTTGATGTTTTGGGCAAATATAGCAAAAAAGGGTTTCCGAAACGTCATCATTTGTGCTATTTAATTTTTTCTCAAATATGGCAGTCCCTTAATGTGGCTGTTGAGCTCTATCATGCGATTTGGCAGAACGAAACTAATCGCCTGTGCGTAAACACCTATCTTCGGAGGATACCTGATACCAGAATGTTCTCTAACAGTCGAACGACAGCCTCGGTGATTAGAATCCCAGCTTGTCTTCCAGGCATGGCATGGGACTAGGTCGACCGCGTATGAGAGCCATGACGTTGTGGGGACATGTATTATATGAACAAAAGGCGTGATTGGCGTAGTTTTGTTTCGATCTCCAACTGGTGAGATCGCTCTTCAGCATCGTATTCACGCAATTGGAACCAGGTAAGGGGGGTTTTCGTGGTGTCTTAGGGAACCGTTTTAGACTTGATGAAATAACAAATTCTGTGGAGAACGTGGGCACGGCCACCTCCGGCTGTTTTAGAGGGCCTCAAATTCGAAAATCAGATGCTTCTTGATTTCAAACAGCAACACAGGGGGGTTTGTGATTGGTCTATGTAAGCAGGCGTCAAACATATACGGACCGCAGACGTGATCGTCTTGAGGAGAACTTGCAATTTCACAAATATGCCTTTCCTTTCCATAAAAGCACAATAATGTTACCGATAAAAACATTTTTTGGAGACCCTTCTAAAGTGCAAATCGCTGTCTCACAGAAATCATCGTTCAACGCCACTTCAATAATTGTTCACTAATCGCTAGTCGTATTTTAAGTGACCCCTCCCATCCCCTGTATCCTAGTTTATCTGAATGTAAATCTCTTCGACCAATGCGTAGACTATTCCGTTCAAAACCAACAAGAACTGCGGCATATCGCAATTCGGTCATTCCTTATTTGTCCTGATTTTTAGTTTCACCAGAGCAGGTGAAACAGGAACTAAAAGACAATTTTCACATCTAATACTTGTTATGCTGCCTATTTTTACTGCTGAAAGTTTTGGTCCTCTTGACCTCAATAAAGCCACTACAATTATTATTATTATTATTATTAAACGGTCGCAAACGATTGGCAGGTGTTATTCGAAAAAAATACCACGCCCTTATTTGTTGCTCGTTTCCCATTCGTCCGCGGAATCAGTTGCGCGTGGCGTGTTGCCATTCTGATTGGTTGTAGCCTGTTAGTCATGCATTGGTCTACTGTTTTTTATTGGTAAAAACACTGGCTAAAGAGGGGCAATGACCCGGAATGACCAGAGGGTGACATTGGGAGGTAGAAACGCGCGATCTCTCGGTCGTGTCCTGTCTGGTCGTCCGCGTGATTGTTTTCATTAAAGGGTGACAAATTTGGCTTAAAAATCGTAATCACTTTCACTTTAATCTACAAACAATATCCAATTCGGCGGCGATTGTTTGTTTTCAACAAATATTTTTCAAACCGTTTTTCTGGAGGAATTATAAATTGCCATGAAATTTACTAAAAGATATAGATTGAATCAACACACCATTTTGCGTCTTTCCACGCGCTAAATTCGAACGCGTGACTTACACAATTTCAGGCTTGAAGATTCCTTATGAGAACATTACCATATTAACCATTCTTATAAACGTCCAACCTGTTAATGATCTTCTATTTTTACCTGCTCTTATACTGACCCTCGTCTCTTTTTGTCTTAATAGTCTTTCCTTTCTCTAGGCTTTAAGGTCAGCAGCCATAAATTGGAGCAATCAAGATAACCTGTTGAAATCGTTAATTTTCGTTTATGAACACCGTTTTCAGTTGTGCTTCATTTTGACAGCGCAAACATGTGCAGGGTAACGCTGAAAGACAAATGGTCATTAGCTTTGTCTCTGATACGCGTAGAACGTGTTCGAACTTGTTTTATCCAGGGTGATAAATTCATCTGCCGAAGTAGTCCCAAGAGCTCATAAATCGAGGGCTATAAACGCCCACCATTAAATCCAATGACTCAACACATGTGATTGGTTGTCGTGTAGTGTGACGGCAGAATATTGACGAATCTGCCGAAATGGCCCGAGAAAGTAATTTATTGTAGAATTTACACGCCTACCATCTAATCCAATGGACGTTCACCAATTACAAGCACCCAACCCCAGTAGACTCAACCAATGTGATTGGTTGTCGTGTAGGGTGACGGCAGAATATTGACGAATCTGCCGAAGTGGTCCGTCGATGGGTCTAGCGAAATCGATGAGAAGAAGCGTCCAAGGATGTTCCATTTATATAAAAAATAAATTTTAGTGCTTTATTGAGGTCACGGGAACCACCAACGACCTGACGAAGATGTCGGCATCGCCGGAATCTTCTTCTGAATGTTTTCGTTCCCGTGCAACAGGTCTCTTCCTACAAAAAACTTGTCGGATTCGAAGGACAAGGCGAAGGGTCGCCATTGAACATGTTTAAACGCCAGAAAGAAGAATGGATTTCGAGTGCTGCGTGATACGAATAGATCCACGGAGAATATTCACCACGACGATTGGAGTTGCCCACACGTAGAAGCATATTGGCGTCAGAACCCGTGTGCAACAGAGCGTTTGGCGTTGCTCAAGTGTGATGGGTGGTCTCAGAGACGCCCGGGTAATCGATCGTATCCCAAGACTGGGGTTAAAGGGTCAATGTCTGATTAAACGCGAAGCTGACAAGAATTATGCATAATAATTGATTCGTAAGGCATTTACAAGCAATTTGCGGGAATCCGGGAACTCGTGTGCAACAGAGCGTTGGGCGTTGCTCAAGTGTGAATTTAGCGCGTGGAAAGTAGCAAAATGAAGAGTTGATTCTATGTACATCTTTTCGTAGAATTTCATGGCTATTTTTAATTTCGCCAGGAAATATGTCTGAAACAAAAAATATTGTTGAAAACAAACAATCGCCGCCTAATTGGATATAGTTTGAAGATTTAATTGGTCTTTCTTGCAAATCGTTGTTATTTGGGTTATTCGTGTTAACTTATCAAAAATCGTCTCGGTTTAAATGTTCGATCCACGTGACCTTGAAAAGGTGAATGTCATAACTATTTTTAGACCGCATTTTTCACCCCTTACTAAACACAATCACGCTGACGACCAGACAGGACACGACCAATGTCACCCTCTGGTCATTCCGGTGCATTGACCAATAAAAAAACAGTAGACTATACACGACTAACAGGCTACAACCAATCAGAATAGCTGCATGGCGAGCGCAACTGATTCCGCGGACGAATGGGAAACGAGGATCGTTCAAAGGCGTCACATTTTCGAATAACACCTGCCAATCGTTGACGACGTTTCGGAAATCGTATTCGCTATATTTGTCCAAAACATATCGCAATTTAGGTATTATTATTGCATTCTTAATACAATTGAGATATTTTAAATCAAAATGTTGTTTGTGTTAAGTGAAAAAAGTAGTCAGGCGTGAGAATAAGTTGTCAAATGCGCCAGCAGCAGTAAAACTCCCCGCGATTAGCCATAAACCCTGTCAAATAAACTTAATCCTGTCCTCTGACACGGAGTCAAAGTTCTTCGGTTGGTTTTCTAAATCAGCAAGGCAATGGATGCGGAAGTGTGGGTGTTCGCCGATGTGTGGGTGCGATTAGCTTTTGGTTCAAAGATCAGAATGGCGCGATGGATCAATACAGTAAAGTAACTTTAATCGAGATCACAGGGTTAAAAACAAGAGAAGTTCAAACACGTGAGTAAGTAAGATGAGTGACCTTCAGCATTCGCACATGCGCATTGCTCATTGTATGGATGTTTAAGGTAACCATGAATTTATCACATCCCGAAGGCCGATATTTTATAGCCAAAAACCGAATTCTACGTCCGCATCGAACCCATGTGGCCTTCAGATGCCGAAATTATCGGATTGACAAACGGATTCACCTAGCGCTGCCAGTTTCCACTTATTTAAACTAATTAGAGACACGCAGAAAAAAGCACACCACATTGGTATCATTTAACTTCACTTCAACGCAATACAATGATTCAATCATCTTCCACTTTGCAAAACGACAAGACAATCAAGTGACCCCGTCGAATTACCAACTGCAATAGCCCAAAATCCAGCACCGATAGTTTGTGTCATTACCTCCCTTCCCTAATTCCATAAAAGTGCATAAAACCACGGCTTTCCACTGGTTGGTCCGGCCGGAAAAGGTTGACCTATTAGCAATGACTCATAATACCCGAAATTGCAGTCAGCATTTCTCACACAGCCGTTATAAGTACATCAATACATCTGGGCAGAGAATTTGTTTGCAATCAGTGGATTTGGGGGACGCCAAGACAATTACAGGCCTCAATCACGTGATCTGCACCCGAGACTTCACCAACGGAAAGCGATTCGAGCTTACTATATTATATGTACTTTGGGGTGATGGATGAATGGATGGGACTCTGGTAACCGCGGGGGTTGCAATGGTAGCGGTGATATTTTCTTTTGTGATGCAGAATTGAACAAATTAGTAGAAGAACTTCAATTGAGCCTCGATTGCGAAAAATATAAAAAAATAAGGTCAGTGTTCATCCAACTCGTGCAACCGATACAACTCAACGCGGCGATTGGTCAAATGTTGGGAAAGCACTTGAAATTCTTATGTAAATTAATCGACCGGCTTCTCTTAAGTAACCTCAATCCCGAAAACTAGTCGACCAATCGTACCGCAACTTGCAGCGCCACTTCCTGATGCCGATCGCCGTTCCGAAGACGTCGATTTGGCGCGGGTCCTGACGCAGCCTCTCGAGGAGGACGCGAGCGCCAATGAGGGTGCCAGTTCTGCAGCGATTAAATGACAGAGCGAAAGAGATTGGGCGCCCGATTTCAACGAAATCATCGGCGGTCGATGGAAAACAAAAATAATGTGACCGATCCCATCCGGAGTTGCCTCAGAGCTCGTTAAGCCCAAAGAAACCAGCATTTGACAAGAATAGCTACGTCGTGCTACTGAAATACGTCAAGTAGACTCGACAAATTAAAGACGGACGACGCACCTGTAGTGAACGACGGTGGGGCCGAATTGAGATGAAAGGGAGCATTCCTTTCTGGAATAATATGTTTTCCGACGAGTTTGTAGAAATTCACCTGGATAGGCACTCCGTCCAGGGATACAAGGGAATTGGAAACCTTTTCACCTTCCGCACTCGCGCCGTAATACTCTGAACTCTGATCGTTTGATTGGTTGTTCTTTGATTGAGCATACGGTGGATACGCGTCACGCAGAAACTCTACTATTTCCGCTGCCGTTCAACCCACAGGATTGCTGTCCACAACCTGGATATAACGTTGGCTGCATTATGCGCACGTACGTGATCCAATGGCCTGACCTGACAGTATGACCTGTGGCCATTGAATGTGCAGCTTCTCTGCCTTTTACATCGCTGCTTTATTTCTTCAATGAAGACCTTGGAACGCCGTCAGGATTCGTCGCACAGACAAGTGATCGAATAGTTTTTTTTTTATTTTCGACAAGTTAGACCAGCTAACCGTCTTTTTGGATGTCGAGTAGGCGCACTGGGATTGGTCGCGTGAATCTTTACAGACAATATGCAAACCGATATTGGTGAATACTGTCTGCGGTGTCTGTAGCAGAAAGCGCATTCAATGGCCGCAGGTCATACTGTCAGGTCAGGCCATTGGATCACGTACGTGCGCATAATGCAGCCAACGTTATATCCAGGCCGTGGACAGCAATCCTGTGGGTTGAACGGCAGCGGAAGTAGTCGTGTTTCTACGTGACGCGTATCCACCGTATGCAGTCGCCATTAGGAAGTTGCGCTGCAACCTCGTGCAAGTCGCGGTAAGATTAGTCAACTGGTTTTGGAGAGTAGGGTGACTTAAAAGAAGCCTGTCGATTTATTTACAGTTCTTCGCCAACATCCGACCAATCCCCGCTTTGGGTTGTATCTGTTATACGAGGTGGATGAACACTGACCTTGTATTATTTTTTTATTTTTCGCAATCAAGGCTCAATTGAAGTTCCTCTACTGATTTGTTCAATTCTGCATCACAAAAGAAAATATTACCGCTACCATTGCAAACCCCGCGGTTACCAGAGTCCCATCCGTTAATCCATCATCCCAAAGTAAACTTGAAAATAGTAAGCTCGAATCGCTTTCCGTTGGTGAAGTCTCGGGTGCAGATCACGTGATTGAGGCCTGTAATTGTATTGGCGTCCCCCAAATCCACTGATTGCAAACAAATTCTCTACCTAGATGTATTGATGTACTTATAACGGCTGTGTGAGAAATGCTGGCTGCAATTTCGGGTATTATGAGTCATTGCTAGTAGGTCAACTTTTTCCGACCGGACCAACCAGTGGAAAGAGCGGGTCAGTTTGGATTATTCGCTAAGAGGTCCCAAAATTGACTGACTGTGTGGAGATATTATCCCTCAGGCAGTAGCCATGAAACACCCATCTAATACGGCAATTAGGCTGGCGGTCGTGACTTAATGTTGCCGCAATGATTATCTAATCATTTGCGATAATGAGTACGCGAACCTGGACAACCAATCAGAGCCGTCAGAGAACGAGGCACCATCGGGTTCGTTTCGAATATTTGTAAAGAGGTAGTTTAGACGGTTATACAGACATCGATGCGCGACACATGTCGTCTGATTTTGCAACGGCACGCACAAGCTTCCGTTTGACTTCTTTATTGGCGTAGTAAATAACAGCAGTTGATAATTATTAATGACCCTTGCTCTTCAAAAAATGGAAAAAAGTAAGAAGACGGAGGTTTCAGAATGTTTACCCGACGTGACACTTATAAAATACGCGGATGACTTGACCTTATGCCATGCATGCAAGACGGATGGTGATTCTCAACAGCTCGGGCAGGCAGTCACTGAGGTACTCGAGTGGTCTTCGGAGAATGGTCTTTTGCTGAATGCATCAAATGCATCTATATTACATTTTCCCTGACTGCCAATGTTGACACTCCCGAAATCCCTTCACTCCATAATTTCGCTTCGAGCTCAAAATCTAAATTCCTCGGCGTTATTTTTAACAGTCGGTTATCATGGAGTGATCATGTGGATGCCGTCTTTGATAAATGCCGTCGACTCTGCTTCCTTGTTCGTCGGTTCAGGAGACTTGGCTTAAGCTCTAGCAACATAAAAACATTTGTCC
Source organism: Proteocephalus fallax (assembly GCA_028672205.1). NCBI lineage: Eukaryota > Metazoa > Platyhelminthes > Cestoda > Proteocephalidea > Proteocephalidae > Proteocephalus > Proteocephalus fallax. The sequence goes on along the minus strand of JAPUBX010002195.1, from coordinate 74,292 downwards.
ATGCCTGTATAATTCCCCTCATTGTATATTGTTCTCCAATAATTTTCCCCGGCCTTAAATGTTCTGACTTTTCAACCCTTCATAGACTTTTTAAAATAATCTCGTTTTCTAGTGGTCTGCCTATTCTCTCTATTCAAGAAATCATTGTTCAACGCCACTTCAATAACTGTTCACTAATCGCTGCTCGTATTTTAAGTGACCCCTCCTATCCCCTCTATCCCAGTTTATCTGAATGTAAATCTCTTCGACCAATGTGTAGACTATACCGTTCAATACCAACAAGAACAGCGGCATATCGCAATTCGGTCATTCCCTATTTGTCCAGATTTTAATTATCACCAGAGCAGGTGAAACAGGAACTAAACGAAAATTTTCACATCTAATACTTGTCATATTGCCTATTTTTACTGCTGAAAGTTTTGGTCCTCGTGACCTCAATAAAGCCACTTCAATTATTATTATTATTATTATCAGAGTTGACCTTTATTATTGACGGGCGTGATTTGGTATTAAGACAGGTGTTAGGGACAATAAGGGCAGTCAGCCGCCAATGAGCGATTGAGTGGGCGTGAATGTTGACAGAGGGGGTGAAAAGCGACGCGGTGACCTTTTACCGCCCATCCGTGGTTTTATGTACTTTTATGGAATTAGGGAAGAGAGGTAATGACACAAACGATCGGTGATGGATTTTGGGCAATTGCAGTTGGTAATTCGACGGGGTCACTTGAGTGTCTTGTCGTTTTGCAAAGTGGAAGATGATTGAATCATCATATTGCGTTGAAGTGAAGTTAAATGATACCAATGCGGTGTGCTTTTTTCTAATAAATTTAAATAAGTGGAAACTGGCAGCGCTAGGTGAATCCGTTTGTCAATCCGATAATTTCGGCATCTGAAGGCCACATCCATTCCATGCGGACACAGAATTTGACTTTTGAAGGTCGAGTGAATAAGGCCTACTTTAGCTATAAAATATCGGCCTTCGCGGTGTGATAAATTCATGGTTACCTTAAACATCCATACAATGAGCAATGCGCATGTGCGAATGCTGAAGGTCACTCATCTTACTTACTCACGTGGTTGAACTTCTCTTGTTTTTAACCCTGTGATCTCGATTAAAGTGACCAAACTGTAAGAGTAATTGACTTATTAAAAATTAAGTAGATGATTTCAGAAAACACACCCTTACGGAGATTCTGAGTGGACTCACCGCGACCAATGTAGACATCGCCCCTTGTCGTGCGTTCTTTGGCCCACATGGGGCTAGTAAAATTGTTAGAATAGTAATAGTGGTATTATTTATTGGAGACCTTCATCTTGAGCCATCGCGCCATTCTGATCTTTGAACCAAACACTCATCGCACCCACACATCGGCGAACACCCACACTTCCTCATCCATTCCCTTGTTGATTTAGAAAACCAACAGAAGAACTTTGACTCCGTGGCAGAGGACAGGATTAAGTTTATTTGACAGGGTTTATGGCTAATCGCGGGGAGTTTTACTGCTGCTGGCGCATTTGGCAACTTATTCTCACGCCTGACTACATTTTACACTTAACACACACAACATTTTGATTTAAAATATCTCAATTGTATTAAGAATGCAATAATAATACTTAAATAGTGATGTTTTGATGTTTTGGACAAATATAGCGAATACGATTTCCGAAACGTCGTCAACAATTGGCAGGTGTTATTCTAAAATGTCACGCCTTTGTTCGATCCTCGTTTCCCATTCGTCCGCGGAATCAGTTGCGCTCGCCGTGCTGCTATTCAGATTGGTTGTAGCCTGTTAGTCGTGTATTGGTCTACTGTTTTTTTATTGGTCGAAAAGACTGCCTTAGATGTTGCAATGAACCGGAATGACCAGAGGGTGACATTGGGGGGCAGAAACGCGCGATCTCTCGGTCGTGTCCTGTCTGGTCGTCAGCGTGATTGTGTTCAGTAAGGGGTGAAAATGCAGGCTAAAAGCAGTTATGAAATTCACCTTATCAAGGTCAGGTGGATCGAAAATTTAATCCGAAGCGATTTTGATAATTTAAAACGAATGGCCCAAATAACAACGATTTGCAAGAAAGACCAATTAAATCTTCAAACTATATCCAATTAGGCGGCGATTGTTTGTTTTCAACAATATTTTTTGTTTCAGACATATTTCCTGGCGAAATTAAAAATTGCCATGAAATTTACGAAAAGATGTACATAGAATCAACTCTTCATTTTGCTACTTTCCACGCGCTAAATTCACACTTGAGCAACGCCCAACGCTCTGTTGCACACGAGTTCCCGGATTCCCGCAAATTGCGTTTAATAAGACATTGACCCTTTAACCCCAGTCGGGGGATATGATTGATTGGCCGGGCGACTCTGGGACCACCCCACCCTCCCAACGATACCCCCTTCTTGCCCGATACTCGTGATTGGCCGTACGAGTAATAATGCCAAAACCACACCCTGCAACAAATAACCACGATTCGCGTCCTTGAACTGCTGTGAATTACACACAAACACCACAATTATAGGCGTTACCGGCAAACGGACGAGAAATCGGGTTTCCCACTCGATGTCCCTTTAAAGGACGAATTTTCTTTTAACTAGGCTTTGAGGTAAACGGCCATAAATTGGACCAATTAAGATGACCTGTGAAACCGTTAATTTTCGTTTATGGACACCGTTTTCAGCAGTCCTCCAGTTTGACAGCGCAAACATGTGCATGGTAGCGCTGAAAGACAGAGGGTCGTAAGCTTTGTCTCTAATCCGCGTAGCACGTGTTCGAACTTGTTGTATCCAGGATCTACCGAAGTGGTCCGAAGAGTTCATAAATCGAGGGCTATATACGCCCACCATCAAATCTAATGACTCAACACCTGTGATTGGTTATCGTGTAGGGTGACGGCAGAATATTGACGAATCTGCTGAAGTGGTCCGTCGATGGGTGAAGCAAAATCGATTAGTAGAAGCGTCCAAGTATGTTCCATTTATATAAAAAAATAATTTTAAGTGATTTATTGAGGTCAAGGGTACGAAAAGATTCAGCAGAAGATTCCGGCGATGCCGACGTCTTCGTTGGGTCGTTGGTAGTTCCCGATGAGCCGAGCGACAGGCCTCTTCCTTCGGAAAACCGGTCGGTTTTGAAGGACAAGGCGAGGGGTCGCCATTGAACATGTTTAAAACGCCAGAAGGAAGAATTGATATCCAGTGCTGCGTTAAGAACATTGTATAAATCGGTTTCCAAGGACGCAGGGTCGCCTACGTGTGAAAACAGATTCCAAGGTCGTCTTAGAGAAATGGTGCGAATCGTTCGATGATATCTTCTTAAGACCCGCTTGTGGGCTCAGAAGACTGAACGTAGTTTCAGATTTTTCGAATTGGTCGGTCGACCAGACAAAGTCGAGAAGTTCGAGTTCGAGAAGGTTATTGGTGATACAGGAGACTTAGCAAGAACAGTAGACTGTCAGACTAATCGATTTAGGCGCGAAAGTATTATTTTAAAACATTTTGCATCTGAAGACATGGAGATACTATCTACTAAAACATTCTTGCATAGAGGCATAAAATGTATTGATTATCTTAATGGCCGCAGGGAAATCTAAGCAGAATGCGTCCTCGCGTATGATGAAGAGTGCTACTTCACCTGGCTTTTGTGTCTTCCTATGCGAGTCCTATGCAACGTAGAATGGTTTGCATTCGGATTAATATAAAGCGATGGAGGATAAAATTGGATTGTTAGAAAAAGGCTTCTTATGCTGACTTTATGACGGTGACCGCGCCTTCGTGAGCGGAAATCGGTTTGTGTGCGTTTGAAGAAAAGGGGGCTTTTAAGGTCACTATAAACTCGCGAGCGTTTGACAACGGCTGCTAGCGGGGAGACCGTTCAGGATAAAAATTCGTCTGGGAACAGGCCCCATTTAGCCCCTTTAGCATTTTATTTTTAATATACCTTTTCGTCGGGTATCCCAAGTCGCACATTTTGTCGAAAATTGATGTTCTTCTTTCTTTTCTCGACCACATTTGAATTATTATTAATGTTTGAATAAAAAACCGCTAGCGTTTTTTTCTAGTGCAGAAAACTTCAAAAAATCGTATAATAATGGCCAAAAATGATAAACCATAGCCATTTAGCATGTGGAATGCGAAAAACGTCAACACGACCAACACAATCGCTATTATCGTGAGCACGGGCCTTGATGATGTTGCTGAAGACGTCGTCAATATTACTGTTAATAAAAGAATCCAAGTAAACCGCGATTGATTTTGCGTTGTATTTGGTCTTGGTTAATATATATTCGCCAACGATCAGCCGTCTAAGATATTGCTGAACTTCGGGCATACCTTTGGAACTTCTGGTTGAAGCTAATCAATATTTAGATTGAACTGTTAAAAGAAGACAACACATGATAAATAGAAATTACTAGCCCAATTTGAAAAAAATGTAATAGAATTTGAAAAAAATATAATTTTGTTTTATGTTAACAGCTTTTTGGGTGGTGTTGCCGAGTAAAGCGTTTGTTTCATTATGAATTTGGGGCGTTCTTCATGTCAGAAAAATATAATGCTAAATACTATAATAAACAAATTATATATAGCTTTAAGATAAAATCGCTTATCGAAACGATTAATATTTTGTAATAACTTCAATGTACAATTTCGTTTTAATAAAATATAATTATTGTTATTCTTGATGCTCAAGGTGACGCACACATTTAAACCTCGCTTTTGGGATGCGGAGTAAATATTTTGGTATCGGTTTTTCAGTGTTTCTATTAGGATTTACGACAACACAAAGTACGTTTCTTCATTTAACATACGTTTCTACGCAATACATATGCATACAAACAAATTCTTTCATTTAACCGTCAAAGGTATTTTTGAGCTATCTATACACAAAAGCATTAACTTCTGCTTATTAAAGAATGTTTTGATTTGATAAAATAGCTTAAAGTGGATATTCTTTGCTGTAGTTCGGACCAATGTATTCGTAAAATGATATAAATCAGCTTAAACGTGTGCAGATTTTAAGCACACTGTCCGTTTCAACTTATTGCTGGGTGTTGCTTTTGGTAACGGTAAAACGTATGTCTTAAACTGCAAAGTTTATTAAAATTCGCATAATGCTAACAATGGTTTTCCTCAAACAATAGCATTGAAAAAATATGATTTTTTTATAAAATTATACTACCATGTTTCTTTACCGATTTATGTTTCTGCTCAGGTTTCAAATTTGATGCGTTACGAACTGCTAAACGGTAAAGTTAATATTTTTTTCTTAAATTAATTTTCGCTGTCACTATAGTAGCGTAAATCTCGTTTTTTCTCCCTATAAATATGTAAAAAATGAAACGGTGAATGTCAGTAAGGGATACGTAGTTTGAAATTTGTGCGCCGACTAAATATAACTTATCAGATATAAATATCACCCCCGCAAACTAGCAAAAATCGAAAAAGTGTACTCGCTGTTAAATGTTTTGGTTCCAGTTTCTTAATGCTTTCAAATTTTCTATCGTTTGAAGTCTTTTGACGCGTCTATCATTGGAGGCAACACCCCGACTACATTATAATTATAAAAATAATTATTGTAGCGGCTTCATTTACATCAATAGGGCCAACACATTCAGCATAAAACAAGCCAGTATAACAAGTATTAGATAGTTCCCGCTTCACCTGCTCTGGTGAAACTAAATACAAGCAGCGATTAGTGAAAAACTATTGAAGTTGCGTGATGTTCGGGTATGTCAATTGATTCGTGACGCAACTCAATAATTCCTCTTTGTCATTTTTTCATAGTATGCGGTCATGTGAAAATCGTTTTATGTTTCGATTAGCAAAAATGAAGAGCTGATGTCTTTGACTTAAGGGACATTTATTCAAAGCCTATTTTTATAACCATGCAACCATTGGATATTTCAAGAATAATTTAATCGTGGAGGTAGAAAATTTATGTTTTGGGTATCCTGCAAACTGAAAGGCGGTTAATAGAACGATAACAACTACGTTACCACGTTTCAGTCCACGTGTGATTGTGCTAGGCGGAATTTTGCATATGCAGCCCACGAGCGTAAACACAGAGGACCTGTTGCAATTCTGTACCCGTGCATGGAACCGCCACCATTTAGACACGCCTAATACTTATTGTTTAATCAATAATAAGAACCTGGGGCAACTCAGAACCAATCCATCGGAAAATCCCGTAATTTAGAACCCATCTAATACCAACTGCTCAATCTTGACAGCATTGTGAGATTTTAATATATTATAGATACGCTATATATATGAATATGTATCCCAATATAGTTTGTTATTTGCCAACTTACAAGTCCGTTCTTGGGGCTTTTAAACACAAAATCGTAAAGTCAATATGACATCTTTTTTCTCACAATCTTGAACATAAATTATTGCCCCAACTCTATTGGATGAATTGTTTTTGTCTGAAGGTCTGAATCCGCAATGCGCGGATAAGAAACGTGTCTACTTATATACTTATAGTAATTAATCACTAAATACAATGGGTAAGTTTGGTTCCGAGAATACAAGCTGTCACAAATACTCAGGAATATTCAAGGAATAAGAGGTCATTCCGCGTGACTGATTTTATCAGCCCCTGCGAGCGCTGTTTGTTGCGTTGCAAACGAAGGAAAGAAATTCTAGTCATTTCAAAAATCCCTTTATCTTCGTTTTAGAGGCGACGAGCGGATACAAGGTAAATTTAAACATCCACTTGAATTCTTCACATCTTGTGAAAAATTAGATTTTATGTTTGCGAAAATCGAGTAGGATTGCCAATTCATCTAATAAATGTGTTAACATCAGCACAACACAGAATAAATGCTCAAACATAGTAAAGTGCTTATTAAAATTGTCGCTTTGACGGTCATAGTAAGCGTTGAGTTACAGTCGTCTCGATACGCTCGTGCCGTAGAAACCAATGAATCGTCTTGGCATCGTGAGACACGTGGATGCTGTTTTAGCAGCAGGGGCCATTATTTTCAAGTTATATTCTCTGGTAAACAAATGACTAAATCATATTATTATTTAAGTTGCCTGACACCGAAAACATAATCGAACGGTTTTCCTCATTCATTCCACTAGGTCCAATCGACTTATGGCTCACTGATGTAAGCGAAACACGGATACAATTGGAATGGATACCTCCCACGCCGATAGGAGATGTGCAATTCTTCTTTGCGACGACAAACGGAGCCGACCCAAAAACCTGTGAGGTTCCGAGGGATGCTACAAGCTGCACCATCAGTGACCTCACACCCTACAGCGACTACAAGGTGTCGCTGTCGGCGTGTAATGCGAAGGTGGGCACTGCTGGCCGAGCATGCAGCGATCCTCCGTTGATGACGCATCCGCACACAACACCGGTCGGTATGTCAACACGCTATACGATTAAGCAATGAGCTAAGTAGATAAATGCACCATAAGTTAAACTACGCAAAAGTAATGGATGTCCAACAAGCCAACACGTCGGAAACTAAATAGAAAAAACTACAAAAGGAAGATTGTATCAATTTGGGAAAAAAATGAGTTCTCGCGGAATCGAAACCATCACTATAGTTTGCGATTGATCAAATGTAGCAAGCCGATATGGAAATCCTGAGATCAGTGAACATTTTGGGGGGCAGGGGATTCGTTAGCAGTCAGGAAATAACGTGGATTACCCGGATCAACGCGAGGTCCTATTTTGTGGTGGGCGGATGAAAGCAATCATTTCGATGACGATACCGTTCGATGACGACAGCATTGCTTTAGAAAGGCAGATGAACGGAAACAGAGGGTGTTGGAAACTGTGTGAACGGGTAGTTCGTTTCGCTCACTAAACCGAAATCATTTTTTTGTAATGTAAACTACTTGAGCGAATCCAAAATTCGCAAGATTGAGAAGTCGTATCTGATGAAATCTGGAACGGATGCGAAAAGCTTGGGATATCCTGAACATATTTCGTTGACATTGCCAAACATTTTCGGCAGTCCCACAACGATGCAGTGGTCAGACTGTGCGTGTGCGTTATTGATGAGGAATTGTATGTGTTTAGTTAGTTATTCAGGACAATTTTAGAAGAGGTTATTTCGACTTAACTTATAAAAAATATTTTTTTTTCGTTGCAAGATTATAAAAGCACACAACATTTCGTCAATTAATAGTATTATGCCCGACTGATGGCTTCATAATTACAGTTTACTGTTTGGCCGCAATTCTGAGATTGCCAGAGGTGGTTAAAGGTGCTCAAGCAGAACTTAGGATTTCAATACACCCAGCCGCCATGTTACCAGCAACCTCAGACAAGTAAATTGTGTGGTCAAGCTTCGTCGAGAGTGTGGCTTGTCGTCTGAGTTGTTGGGATTGCCGACTGGCTTCTCTGGTCTGGCAGATAGCTGAAGAGTCTTCTCAGTGAACCGCTGCTTCAAGCCGTTATTTTAGTGACACGCTCGGTTTCTGTGGCCTTTTGTTGAGTGCAACGGAAAGCCGGCAGATTGCCACACGATGGGATCGATCAGGGCTTTGGATTTCGTATGCTTGTCAACAGCTGCGACATTGTGGAGCGCAGGTTCTTTGGCGGACTATAATGTATCATTGATTCTCGGTTACAGTCAACAAACGTTGTTCATCCGATTCTCTATTTCTGTGACTACCACAAGGTTCAGCTTACCTTATTACAATGTCATGGTCGAACCGGTTCTTGTTCGCGGTCTGCGAACCCAGGTATGAGCTGCAGTCTTCACTCGAGGATGCCAAATGTGATATGAAGTCGGTTTGGGCGCTGCGTGGTCTTCCACGTTTAAAAAAAATGTTTTTAAGATTGCTTGAAGGGCGTAATTTGGACGACGAGCCCTGTGCACTTCTAGAAGCATTCGAAAATTTTACATCATTTTCCGAGAACTTCGTTTGCCAGGATCTCTCTCGTAGTCTCGTCCGATGGTCGGCGCGAGCGTTCAAGTCTCCCGCTACGTGTGAGATGTCGCGATCGGGTACTCGCATCAATGCTTCGACAAATTATTTTGGATACAATTCGAACTTTTGGGGTTGTCTTTAGGTTTTCTAATAACATAAAAAATCTTACTTTTCACACATGGCAATCGAGTTTTCCGTCTTAAATCTTACAATAGCTCCAACCGACCTCAAAGTCACTCCTCTAAGCGATAAAGAGATAAAATTGGCATGGACAGCTTCCAACCCGATGAACGGCGTCAGCCACTTCTTTGCCACTACGAATGGGAGTAACCGTCAACAATGCCAGGTGACTTCGCCTGCAACCACCTGCATCATCAGCGGCCTTACCGCCTACACGGACTACGAGGTGTCGCTCCGGGCATGTGACAGTGTAGTTAGCAATCCAGAATCAATCTGCAGTACGGCGGTGACGAAGCAAACGAGGACTCTCCCGACAGGTATGTGGAAGCGTTTCGTGATACATCGGAAAGCCAAACCGCATTAAAGACACTGCCAGTTGATAGGGCATTACAGTTTCATGCAGTCGGGTGCGATGCGTCACGACGTGTAAAACGAATTGTGATAAATCTTGGTATGATTTTAAAATTTTCTCGCAGTAAAAAAACACGAATTTACTTCGCTAATGGAAATGTGATAAGAATTCCCGGTCTTATACATCGATTCATTCGATTCTCTATTTCAATACCTAGCACTAGGTCCAGCTGAGCTCACTGCAACCGCCATAAGCGATTCAGAAATAACGCTGTCATGGACTGCTCTTGGAGGGAATCCGCCACTCCCAAACTTCTTTTACACAACTGACGAAACAGGTTGGCATAAATGCGATGTGAACTCAGACGCCACGAGCTGCTCCATCAACAGCCGCCTCTCCGCCTACACCGACTACAACGTGTCACTTTGGGCGTGTGAAAAGCCTTCGGTTGACTCGACTTCTATCTGTTCTGCTCAGTCAACGGCAAACACGAAGACTCTGCCGACAGGTAGGTTATCATGTTCAACTGACAACAATTTGATATGCTAATGATTGAACTTAACGCCCTTATACTGCTCACACTACGATAGATTGTTCAACAGTTAAAACGATTTGAAATAAATCGGCAATCGGCTAAGATAGAGTTAATCGATTTCTCAAATAAAACAAATCCAAGCCGTCGAAGAATGGCGAAATATTCCGTGTTAATAGATGGGCGCTAATTTGTGAATCATTCCTGGGGATTGGGTATTGATGACATCCAAAACACAACTTATTTTGATTGAGAGTCATTTCTAGCCTTTGCACAATCTAGTTTGTTGTTGATTGGTGTTGTAATATGATCTATAGAATATGGATCTCTTCCGTCCAGTTGGCCAGCGTTTTCATACATTTGTTCAGCTGGTGGATTTACAACCTACCCCGGTGTCAAGCGGTTTACCGAAAGGGCATTGCTGTTTCCGTATTCTACGGTTTGATTTAAAATCTTTTCTCAATTGATAACCTGATTTATGGTATCTTGCAAACTTTCGTCAGCAAGTAGGAAGTAGTGAATGAAATTCGGTTATTCATCGAATCAATTGTGGCGTTAGGTCTTTTAGGGAATGGGTGCAACAATTTTATTGTATGATTAAAGTGTATAACTCTTGCACATACAGACTGACACTTGTCTGTTGTTTTGAAAGATATACAGCGAGACAATTGTGTACAGTTGCTGCAAAGATCAAACGATTGCAGAATCAACCGTAAAAAAACCGCCCTAAAATGAATACCAAATGCAAGACTAACCTTTCATACACAATGACTCAATTATCTTTATAACATATGAAATACGATTAACTTTAAAAGTGTTTCTGGTCAAAGCTTAACTGATTTGAGCCTACTGTCATTTCCTTACAAACACCACTAGCTCCAAATGGCATCCGAGCACTTCCTCTCAACGATGAACAGATTGCATTGTCCTGGACACTTCCAACTGACATGAACGGAGTCAACTACTTCTTTGCTACGACAAACGGAAATAACCATCAGAAATGCGAAGCGATCGGGCATAAAACAACCTGCACCATCGGCGGTCTCACCGCGTACACGGACTACGAGGTGTCGCTTTGGGCGTGCGATGCGAAATTTGACACTTCTGACCGAACATGCAGTAATCCGCCGTTAAAGGTCATTACGAAGACTCTACCAGCAGGTATGTCGACACTTTGCGTAACTAGTGTGTAACCTCATAAACCTTAACATAACATAAATAACAATGTCAGAATCAGTATTTTGAGATCAATAGACGCGTACATAGCGGCGTAAAAAAGGTTCATAAGGTATACGATATTCTGGAGTGAGTAAGAGAAAAAAAGGTGGCTTTTGTCCAGCTTGAATTTATCTCCGATGCATATCTAACAGACGAGTTTTGTGGTTTCTGCCAGCTCCATGGGACGCGCAGGTAACCAACACAAAAGAACATGAGATTACAATGGAATGGACGGCTTCAAATGCGACGGCCGGCGTCAACTATTTCTTTGCCGCGACCAACGAAGCTGACCCGAAAACTTGTGAAGTGCCCAAGGAAGCCTCCAGCTGCATAATCAACGACCTCGTCGCAGACACCGAGTACGTGGTGTCTCTGGAAGCATGTGACAAGACAATTGGTTCGCAGAACCGACTCTGCAGTTCTCCGCCGGTGACAGTCAATACAAAGACGGGTAATTTTATCCTGTGGAAATTATTTTTCCGTGGATGAGAATAACCTCGGTATCGGACTGTCGCTAATAGAAAATGGGACGAAATAAAAGCTCACAAGAACAAAACGCCGCGAAAGAACTAATGATGTGTAGAAAATGTTTTCATGATTTTATGGTTGTTTCCCTGTCTCAATATGGCTTTTTTTTGCATGGCGTGTTAATATGTTGAAGCCGTTTATGCTTGACGCAGATGAATTCTGTTGTAGCTGCTCGCGCTTTCCCGGTGGTTGCTGTGGCCGTCGGCGTTGCCATGGGCCTCCTCCTTCTCCTCCTCCTCGCTTCTGCTCGTGGTGTTTCGCCGTCGCATTCCATGCCTCAGAGATTTGTGCGCAAAAGACAGCAGAAATGGTACGCTTCGTCTTTTCACGGTCCTCTCCTTGAAATTTCTTTTTAAAATTAAATGTCTTAAAAGTCTCAATTTGTTCAACAAAGCTCTTCTGTAGTTTTTGTCGAAACATATTGAGGCGCAACCGGTGAAACCCGTTGCACTATAAATCCCATTAAACTGGGAGCATCCTTTTGCTCAGCATTCCGTTTAAAAATTCATTATTTACTATGAAATTGTGTGACAAAGAACAAGAATGTTCATCGGCTTAAAATGTCGAGTAACATCATTTTGGATAAATTCTTCATGGGCGATTACTAAAATCAATAACAGTTAATACGCGATTGAAGCTGCATCGTTTTAGATGATGGCCAACTCAATGTGTACGAAACCACTGACAACCCCATTGTTCCTCCACGGAACGTGAAGCCAGCAGGTTTGTTTATTTGCAATAAGATCTCCTAAAAGATAATCGCGAAGATACGCTTATTCGGCGCAGATATTTGTAAAATCTTGGCTCCAGTTGTGCACTGCAAACCAAGACATTCCGTACCGGCTTCTATCGTTCCAGTCCGCGGTTTAAGTTGACTGCTCTCCGGCATAGATTGTAGCCAAACCAGTGTGGACGACGGCGTTGGAAAAAGGTTTGCAGCTTCGTATTCCTTCGTTAGAGAGCCAATCACTTCATTCTGCTTTAGAGATTAATCGAAGACACTAGTTATCGATTAATTCAGATATATTCGAGTGCGAGAATTGGCCGGATTTCAATACGGTGGTCACTGAACCCTTTCTGCAGGCTCAACTCGGTGCGGCCAAACGGGGTTGTGGGCAGTTTTTGAAAGGCCTTCTTTACGATATCAACACGAAACTGTACTTCCCTCTTTCGCTTGACTGTTCGGCAGGATAGTGAATTTTTAGAACTGATTGCAATACATAAGGGGTGTCTCCCAAGACCACGATGGCTTATGCTAATTCCAATTGTCCCATAGAAAACTTCCGAGCCAAATTGGACATCGTTATAGACAATGAGGGTTTGTTGCATTACTCAGCATTTAGGGTGAATACCCCTGATCCTTCACCCTACAAAGGAACTCTCTCACTCTGGTGAATGAATCGTATGATTCGCGGAGGCTTTTGACCTTGACTTATTTTTTAAAGAGTACGACTTAAACGATCCTTTTTCACTCTATAAAAAAGTGTGTTTTTGAGATCGTATTTATAAGATAAATTTCCTGGCCGACTCATAATAGCAAAAACCATGAATTCACCTGTCCATAATGATTGTTTGGTATTTTTAGATAACGAACGCCGTAATGAGTACGGAATAATTGTCAACCGAATCTGCCTACCATCAACCATGGAACAAGGAAGTTCGTGTAGTTTTTTTGTAAAAGGGATCCTTTTAATGCAATCCCCTTACATATGTTTTTATATTAATTTCACTCTGGATTCCGAAATAGAAATTAAAACGCTAAATGTAATTCTCCATTCCTCTAATGAAGCAGATGAATCGACGTTTAAGTATTTTAAATCAATCGTATATGATTGTTAGGCATAATTATGTACGAAATATATGTTTAGTAACAATGTACTGAATTAATATTTTGACGAAATATCCAACATTATTTGTCAATTAAGATCAGAGACGCGACAATGACAACGCCACCGTTGCGCCAGCAAACGTTGAAAAACTGGTTGGTTTAGTTTATTTGCAAAGAGACCTGCTTAGCGACGCAAAGTGTTGAAATCTACTCTTAGATAAAGCGACAACCAAACGACCAGCTAATACGAAAAAAAAACAGTTTTTCGTAATTAATTGTTTTCAATAAGGAGTCTCTTGTCGTTTTAGACAATGGACGCGACAATGAGTACGAAACCGTTCGCATTGATACAGGAATACTAGCGAAAGTAGAACAATTAGGTTCGTTTGGTTTATTTGCAAAGAGACATGCTAAGCGGCGCATTGTGTTGAATCCTATTAAATCTTATAATTGTTGCCTATGTACTGCAAAAAATTTAAACGTCTTCCGTCTAAACCTAGAAAGCAACCAGCAACAGTGGCTTCAAATAGCTGCAAGCCGCATGGAACTAATTAGAGGATGATGTGTCTAAAAATACTTTCTTACTTTAGATAATGACCTCGCCAATGAGTACGCAAACACGAATGAGCAAACAGGAACGCCAGAAATCGAAGAACAATCAGGTTAGTTTAGTTAATTCGCAAAAAGATCTTCTCGAAGAATCATGGATTTGAGATATTTTTCAAGATATTGAACTAAAACATGACCCGTAAATGCAAAAAAAAGAAAAAACTATTATTGATTTTACGGATCATTTACGGTTTTCATGTCGTTTTAGTCTATGAGGACGAAGAAATGAGTGAACCAACAGGGACTCCAGTAAACGTGGAAAAATGGGGTTGGTTTAGTTTATTTGCTTAAAGAATCAATTATATACTATTACCTTCATTCGATGGCACACGACGCTAAAGCCCCTATTTGACGAATTTAAGGAGCTCGATCTTGACTTATAAAAGATCCCGACCTAGACTACCGTTATTCTGTTCAATGAACAAGTACCCTCGGTTCTGTTTGATTGGTTCTGTGGGTATTCTTTTTTTGTCTTGTCGTTTTAGGTGCTGAAACTGAAGAGTCGAAAATTGCGAAGCTGAACCCAGGTAGGCCTCTGCATGACGCTTCTCTTTTTCCATGAATTTTGAATCGTTCGCTTTTTGTTGGAGTATAATTTAATCGTTATTGAAATTTCGAGTTTATTTCAACAAAAGCCAATACAAACACAAGCGCATACTTAAATTCAGATTCTTTGCAAGATTGAATATGGGCTAAATTGTTTAAATTTTAGAAAATTGGCGCGACATTGAGTACGCAAACGTCGACAACCTGAGAGAACTTTCGAAAGACAATGACCCGACGGGTTCGTTTATTTTATTTGCAACGAGATCGTGGAAACAATTGCACGGCCTTCAGAAAGTGGTTTGCGGTTTCAATATCACATTTTAAAAGACGAGCTGGTTAAAATACGTTCGATTAATTAAAACAAGTTTAATGAGACGGTGCTAAATAATTACTGAAACCACTTAAAGAAAAATAGGAAATCTCTCTATTCTACAGAATCCAGGTAAATATGTGTAAACATAGCGGACGTTGTGAAGATTGTTTTAATAGTGAACTTGTTTATAAGGTTTTTCCCGATCCTCGGCCTCGATTTCCAGCCAGTTTCTTTGACAATCGAGCATTTCCGATTTCACTATTTGCCTAAAACACTATTTGTTTTGCTGTTTACATAAATTAATTGATACATAACTGATGATAAATGATGTTTGGTGTGATTCAACCGTCGAAACAATATATTACTTCATTTTCTTCTCATTCCAGCGCCTGCAAACGAGGACTCTGCGATGATTGCCAGGGTGGACCCGGGTATGTTGCCTTCATTCGGGTTCGATTCAATTTGTTTTTGTCTGTTGTTTAATACCGGGGAAAGCGTATCACCGTTAAGGAAATTGAATCTGCATATCTATAATATTTCGGTCGTCGAATAATACGTGCAAAAATCGGTTTGCAATCCGCAATTGGTGGTCGGCGCAAGGTCATATGTATAGAGAGCACACCTTTTAAGGGTTCAATGAAGAAATGATTTAATTGATAAACCAATTTCTACCTTTTACACGAATTACGTTTTGACTTCTCGTGTAAAGCATTTACTGCAGCTTTCAACTTTGAGGTTGATTGCGTTTCCGCGGATTTCCTTGTCGTTTTAGGAAACGAGTACGCAAACACGGAAAACTCGGCATAGACACCACCATTTTACAGAGGTTTGTTCATTTCACGTGGTTTATGGCGGGAACCTTTACACGCTGCTGACAATCGCGACGATGATTTGATCTCTTTGGACCCCTTCATCGTTCATCTGTAACGCTAAACTGTTTTTCGTGTTTTTTTGTTTATAGAAATGTTTCTGATGTTTCAATACATTGACCCCACGAGAACCAATTTGTCACTTTTTTACAGATGATTTTTTTTAATTGATAACCTTGTCTATCTTGATAACATAAACTTTTCGATTCAATTAAACAAAATCTTTCAAGGTGTTTATTTATTAAGCCAAATTGGTGCACATTGGTGTAGTTAATTTACCTTGTTTATTCGTGTTAAGTCTATTTATTCGATTAATCGGCGGATTTAATTATAAAACCACCTTTCACTTCATCGAATTTTAAGGTCCCACTTAGTATTCAAGAGCGGCTGTTTCGTTCAATCATTGTAGATGCTTGGGCTTTGTGCATCTGAAGAGGTCGTATGCAAAACGCCGACTTCCTTCAGTTACAAAGATGATGCGTTAAATGGGTTTATTTTCGTTAGATATTTCCACGCCACAGTTGCTTGCTGAGAGAGTGGGAGGACAATCGGCGGAATTTTTTCATGAAGAAGAATATTGCAGCTGCTGAATCTTAATTTCGTAAATTATGCATCTTCTGGAGACAGTGGGGACACGCTTTTTAGGCTCGGGATCACGTAAAGTGTTTTATTTGTCATTGCCAAATATTTTGGTGCATAAATAACTCTTAGGGACCTTGAAATCACCCAACATAAACGATAAAAAGATTACTTTCACATCGTAAGAGCCAACACCCATAACCTTATCTGTAAGATTGAAATTTAAAAAGTTTGTGTTTGTCAATAATTCGGTTGTTATGCATCTGAAAAGAATGGGTCGGAACGAAAAATCGGTAGTTTGGCGCTATTATCGACGTTGATTGGGTGATTGTTGCTCGTGTTGTTGTTTGAGTCTAGTTTACTCCAGGAGAATCATGGTCATGTTTACAAGTACCGATGAGCGTTTTGTGCAGCAGCCATTAGTACAAGTATACAACAAGTACAACTCCCCTTCGTCAAATTATTTAAAAACGTTCGCGGAATTCTGTTTTTGATTGAACGGAGAGTTGAACGCGAGGATGCGGTCACAAGGAGATGCGCGTTTATTTGAAGACTGTCGGCGACGTTTGACAGAAATGCGTTGGTCGAGACACATTTATAGCGGGAAGGTTCCAGATAGCTCGAACCGGCCGTACAATTTATTGAGCTTAATTAGAGTTTAATAATTATCCGACATTGTACGCTGTGAGATCCTGTGCCTAATTGCTCATTCGACGTTATTGAGTGGCTTCGAATTAAAATTGTCCGACATTTAAATGGTCCAATGCAGCGTCGCCTTAGACGCGAAACCTGACTGTGTTAAATATAAATTTAAACAACTACCTCATTACTAAGGTTTCAATCATTAAATATCATCAGGACCATAAAAAATAACAGAATGTTTGCAAGCATCGATTTCCTTGTTTTATAAACAGTAATCCTCGTGGTAGGTTATCCTCTTGTATCATTCGAGAAGTACTATTCCGATTGGTTATATCGTGCAACTGTAATCTTGCAACCTTTTCGGCAGGTTACAGAAACTAGCTGCATTAGCCTTAGTTTAACTAACATTAACTAATCTTAATAAAAACATTATCCGATTTTCATGATATTCTCTAGTCGGAGTGCCTTTACAAGGTCAATTATTGGGCCTAGTCAAGATTGCAGGGAATTATGGGGTTCTCCTTTTATATCGCCAACGGAATCCATGTTTCTTGTGAAACGGTTTTCAGTGCATATGATAAAGTATACTAAGTAGTTGAACAACATCGGTGATAGAGAGCGCCTTTGCCAGACGCCAGCGTCTAGGGTGAACTCCTCATAGAAATTAACTCTTGCTGGGTGGATGAGCAGCATGACTTCAAAAGGATCACATATTCTCCGGCTACTGGTACTTGGTATGTCACCACGGCAGATAGGGGGCCTCAGGGCACGCCGTGAGATGAGTTTAAAATGATTGTTGCAACATGTGTCATACGGGTTTGGACAAGTGGAGCCCACATAACAACCCGATTTTAATATAGAGGCGACATTAGACGTAACATAGACACGTGTATCTTGCAAGACACCGGTACCTGTGTGATTGGATAGGAACCGCTTTCAAGACCGTGTTAATGCTGGCATAAATAAACTCTGCCAGAGATTTTTCAACGTCATTTCGCTAAAAGATTCACTTCCCAGCTAAACGCATGATTATTGGAACGCCAAATTTATAATAATTAACGAGCAGCCGTCCACAACTTTCAACATTACTGGAAAAATAAATCGAAGGACCGAAATGCGATTCCGCCCACCTCTGTGTTAACTGGTGAACCATCGAAGTCGTCTTGAGAGAGTATATGTACATTGTGAATAAGCTCTAAGATTAACGGTTTTTGAAGTTTCTTCATGCTAACAGTACAAATTATTATCTGATGCCATTCATATTGACTTGATAATTTGTGAAACATATTTGCGCTTATCTCGATGAAAAATTGTATCGATGACTACGAAACATTCGCATTTCGCTTTAAACAGACTAATAAAGTCCCAAACATCAAAGGGGCACTTTTTATAAACTCTTAAACCACCCCCTTGAGAAACGATGTGTCAAGAACGCCTTGTTACACGCCCCTCATAGAGCACAGCTACTTTTACTGCGCTTTCAAAGAAATGGGTTTAGCACGATTCGAAAATGATCGTAGTTTTCACGGTGTGTTGTAAGAGCTCTGCCAAGTACAGGCGGCCGGTTCTATGAAAATAAATAGTGTAAGTCATGACCTGCAAGAGCATTGTATCCGTCCATGGTTGTGATGCGGACAGGGTTTGCAAAATATTTGAATGAAACATATAATAACGTTCATCTACGTTAAGAATAAGTATGGTATTTACTTCTAAATAAAAAAATATTACTACGACTCGTTTTCCAAACAAAAAAAACATTTTATCATAGTTTTAACAAAAATAAAATGGGTACATTTGGGAATACAATTTAAACCTGGTAACATTATTCAAGGGGTTTAATTCCTGAAGTTATCCAAAGGATGTAGTATTCCGTAATTCCTAGCAATGTGTAAGGTAAATGTAACCCGAAATCCCGAGACTTCAATAAGAAAGGCCAGTTTTGAGCGCTTATAATGCAAGTATTTCTGCGTCAGAGCAATTTAATTTCGTTTTTTGACAGTAACAACAGGATAAATTTCCAACATCAGTCTCCAATCACCTTAGGCGTCACAGGCTCCTTTGTAGTGAGCTGATTTGTCCCTTTTTGTTTTACCGGACACGAACGTTTTTCCGCCCACTAACGCGCGATCGCCACCCTAACGCTGCGCCTTTGTATAATAACAACAAGAAGACAATCTTGTCCATACATTGGTTTGCGTTCTCATATATTACCCTTTTTAGACGCGTATGTCGTAAAAAGGTTGAGTGGGTTTAGTATCGACTAGTCTTCGAATCACGACATTGGCGAGCATATCATGCCCGGAGCAATTTTCTGATCCGCAGTCATATCTACGATGGTCCTTCGAACATTTTCGTCCCCTTCTACAAATCTCGTGCTGTAAAAAATACAGGCCGACACAATGACGAAGATAATATTTCACCTGAACTTGTATGGGCGCTACTTCTTCGACCGCTTTATGTCAATCCTCATGCCGACCATGCTACGACGCATACGACTCGCATCGATCGACACGAAAGCCAACAGCAGAAGCCTTTTTCAAACAATGACGTACTCTCCTCACCGCTTTGTGTCAATTCTAATGCCAACCATGCTACGACGCATACGACTCGCATCGATAGACACAAAAGGCCAGCAACAGAAGCCCATTTTTAACAATCACTTGCTCTCATCGACCGCTTTATGTCAATTCAAATGCCAACCATGCTACGACGCATACGACTCGCATTGATCGACACGAAAGCCAGGTGAAGTAACACTCTTCATCGTACGTGAGGACGCCGTCTGCGTCAATGTCTATACACCGATGGAAGCCGATTTCTCACCATTCCGTACTAACCTCAACCACCTTTTGTCGATCCGAACGCTATCCATGCTACGACGCATACGAATCGCATCGGTAGACACGCTAAGAACCCTCTTTCCAATTCGCGATCCGCCCTAACTGACCGGCCAACCGAACGACGTTATTTCTCCACGAAAATAGATTGTGTCATCGTCTCCTGCCCCTGCCCGAATCAGTCCGGAGCCGCCTGACGCACTGACGACCTCTCGTACACGAAGTGGTCGTGTCACCCAGAAACCCCTGCATCTAACAAACTCTGCCCGTTAATTTACCTTGCTGTTAACCTGCAACCCCACCAGCCATCCTTATTGCATCTCTTCCCCTGACGACGAAGAGTCTAAGGGGGAGCCATGTAGTGACCTGATTTGTCCCCTTTTTGTTTTACCGGACACGAACGTTTTTCCGCCCACTAACGCGCGATCGCCCACCTAACGCTGCGCCTTTGTATAATAACAACAAGAAGACAATCTTGTCCATACATTGGTTTGCGTTCTCATATATTACCCTTTATAGACGCGTATGTCGTAAAAAGGTTGAATGGGTTAAGTATCGACTAGTCTTCGAATCACAACACCTTTGTCAGCAGCCGCGCAAAATAAATCGACAAAGAGCTACCGTTTTAGGCGTAAGATATGCATTTTGTGAAATTTACTTTTTCTTACAGGTTAACTTAACGGCTACGACGAGGACACTTTTAAAGAGCAGGTAGTAACAAGCAGTTACAACAATAGTTTCCAGTCCCTGGCATTATTTTGAGTCAATTTAAGAAAATGTAGATAACTGGAAGCCAGACGAATTTCTTTTTTATCTCATTGGCTCGAAAACGATTACTAATGGTACACTGAACGAATTTTCAATACGATTTTAACTTCCAATAGTTTCGGTTAACTTTAATCAGAATTGTGGAGCTAATACGACAAATCTGACAAAATTAGATAACGTCTCTAATTTAATATTCACTAAAAACCTGGATTATTAAAAAATAAAAAGATCAAACAACCAATCGTTTACGGATATGTAAATGTGTTTTAATTTACCACTCTTTAGGTCAAGGTTACGCGGCGTCTCTGGAATCGGCCCATCTACTATTGGATAGGTACTGACCTGAACAACTGGCAAGTTTATTTATATGTTATTAATATTCTTATAGCAAAATTAGTAATGTAATTACTTATTTACTAAAAGCCAAACGCTTTTATAATGGTAAGCATTCCTTTAGTGAATTGTCAAGATATAATCAAACCCACCATCAAGATATTGTTTAGGTGATTTCGATTGTATAAGAATGGTTTGGGAAACGCTAATGAACACCGTCTCCATCTGCAATCGATTTGACGCCGCCTCGATTAGAGACGTCCAGTTGTCAAAGGAATCATGAGCCGTTTCGAAGCAGTGTTTTTGCAATTATCGTTTATGGTATTAACAGTTGAAGGATGGCTAACACCAACAAGTTATTTTCTACCTAAACGACAATGCTTAGTATTGACAGTGTAGGTTGGCACACATTACCTCTCCTCCTTATCTAAGCATCGCCGACAGCGCGAGAGTAGTATAATATTTGGTATGCTGTCCCCCTGAATAAATTAAGTATCCATTGTAGATTTCTTCAATAAGAAAACGGACATGTGAACAAATGAATTCACCACTTCGCTTCCTACCTGCTTGAAATGTCCTCACATATTGATTCACCACTGCAAAGCAGCTTCTTTTGTAATCCGTTTCGACCTTCTCACACGCCTTTACCGACACCTCGTCGTCAGTGTAGATTGTCAGGCCGGTAATATTGCAGGTTCTGGCATCCGAGTTCACCTCGCATGATTGAGCTTCGTCGATGTCTGTCGTAGCATAGAAGTGGCTGACGCCGGTCAAATCGCTCGGAAGTCAGGTCAATGTAATTTGATTATCGCTCACAAGGGTGGAAAGGAAGTCGTATGAACAACGAAACGAAAGTAAGTAAGATTGATTTTATCCCTTTGCTCGTGGTCGCATCCATTTCACTAAACTGGTTGCGTGTCATGTGACCACCCATGCTGGGATATTCCCACAAATAAAACTTTTATAATAGCGGTCAGCGTTTTTGCAACTTCTTATTAACAATCTCACACCTTCGTTAAAGGCTTACAGCCACGCTTTCGACGTTGTCAATTGCCTTAATCAACGAGCCTTGTTTATATCGATCGAGCTCTCGAAGTAATTTCAATCACCTACTTATTGGGGTTAATTAATACACGATCACTATATGATCTAGTATTCTGTTGAAAATGTAAATCGTGGACGGAGATACCACACGCATCCGTTAAAATCACGTTACAACGTACCTTCTAGCAGTTGTTTCTATTGACGGAGAAAAATCCGATGGAGCTATTTTCGAATGAATGCTTGTCGCACAAATTTAGCAAAACCCCAGTGTAGGTGTATGTTCTTAGGTAGTTGGTAATGCAGTTATTGAATTCGTTGGTTTTTTTATTTTGGAATCCTTGCATAGGTTTGATCCGTACACAAAATAATCATGGTAATAGCTTTTTTACCACACATGGAATGCACCCAATAATATTGAATCATTTCCGGTCACGACTAATGCATCTAACATGGGTAAGTTTAACCATGTCGTATCCAGTGCCGAAAACCAATTTGTCTTTAATGGTTGATTCATCTGACGTAGCTGCTTGTACCGTAGAAAGTCGGGGATTACTTAAACGCGTCAATTTTTACCTAAAAAACGAGACCACTTCATACACTGAGGCGGTACCTATCGTTAGCTTTTCTCGAGACAGTAAATTTACCAGAAATAAATCAGAAAATAGTTCTTTATCACGTTGTTTAATATCGAATCTTTAATACTGGTCGCCGATGTTCTTGGGTGCACCGAGCTGATTTCCTCTTCTCTTATCATACCACCAGCTCCAACCAACCTCGAGGTCTCAGCGCAAATCAAATAAAATTGACACGGACACCTCCCAGAACTATGACCGATGTGAGCCACTTTTTTGGTACGACTTACGAAGACGAATCTCAAGGATGCGAGGTGAATGCGGATGTGCGAAACTGCAACATCGGTTTTTGCCTGACCGCCTTCAGGGTCGTCTTTGAGGTGTATCTGTTGAGGTGTGACACAGCCGCAAGCGATAAGAACAGAAGCTGCTCGGCAGAGGTTGCGAAATTTGTGAGGACTTTTAGAGAATGTGGATAGTCGAGTGGTTTATTTCCATTTTTACGTGTCGGTTTTAAATTTTGTATTTTGCAATTTTGCTTGCCCAAACCTTTTGATTGAATAAAAAACGCTTGGTTTTCCTCTCACCTTGAATTGTTGAGGATTCTGCGAGCATGTGTGGTCCGAATGCCCAAACATAGAAATTGAATAAATTCGGTAGGGGCTGAAGAATGTCATCCACGGAATCCAACTACAGGTAGTGAGGTTGAACTTAGGTAAAGATCAGTATAATATCTTGAAGAAGCCCTACCGTATTAAAACAAGAAGTTAATCTGCAAATTGACCAATTGGCAGTAATAGTTAAAGAGGCTTTCGCATCCAGGGTTGATTGTGAAGGGATGTATGTCGAAGGCTGCTTTCGCAATACAAACGGGTAAATTCCACTATATTGTTATTTAAAATCGATTTTATAAACAGCCTTAAGTCTAGGCAGGTGTATTGCTTTCCGGTTAAATCGACCATTTAACTGAATCTAGCTGGATCCTCCCACACGTTGCTGTGGCCCAGTTGACCCGTGCTGGAATACAGATTTATAGCGACAAATGTAATTCAAGCACATTAATTTAAAAGCAAATTGTTGAACAGCAGAATGTTCAATAAAATACAAACGACAGTCTCAGTGATGGCCAGCTAAAAATGTTTGGAATCCCAGCTGGGCTTCAAAGCCTGACATGGGACTAGGTCGACCGTGTTTGGGAGCCATGACGTTGTGGGGACATGTATTATGTGAACAAAAAGCGTGATTGGTGTGGCTTCGTTTCGAATTCTAACTGGTGAGAAAAATAATTTAAACCAACTGCTTAATCACTCCTCAGCATCGTATTCACATAATTGGAACCATGAACTGAATGTTTTCATGCTGCCTTAAGGAACGGTTTTTGAATTGATGAAAGAACGAATTTGGTGCAGGACGTGGGGTCGGTTTTATAGGGCCTCAAATTCGAAAATCAGATGCTACTTGAGTTCAAACAGCAACACGGAGGGGTTTGTGATTGGTCGATGTAAGCAGGCGTCAAACATGTCCGGACCGCAGACGTGATCGTCTTGAGGAGAACTTGCAATTTCACAAATATGCCTTTCCTTTACATTAAAGCACAATAATTTTACCGAGACAGGCCCTCTTAAACGGTCGCCAACAATTGGCGGGTGTTATTCTAAAATTTCACGCCCTTATTCGTTCCTCGTTTCCCATTCGTCCGCGAAATCAGTTGTGCGCGCCGTGCTGCTATTCGGATTGGTTGGAATCTGTTAGTCGTGTATTGGTCTAAGGTTTTTTATTGGTCAGACAGACTGGCGTAGGGGTGCAATGAACCGGAATTACCAGAGGGTGAGATTAGGGGCATAAGCGGTCGTGTCCTGTCTGGTCGTCAGCGTGATTGTGTTCAGTAATGGGTGACAAATTCGGAATTCGAACGCGTTACTTACTCAATTTCGGGCTGGAAAATTCCACATGAGAACATGCACCAGTTAAACATTCTTATCAACGTCCAACCTGCAAATGATTTTCTATTTTTACTTGCGTTTATAGTAACCCTCATCTCTTTTTTGTCTTAATGGTCTTCATTTTCACTAGGCTTTGAGGTCAGCGACCATAAATTGGAGCAATCAAGATAACCTGTTGAAATTGTAAATTTTCGTTTATGAACACCGTTTTCAGCAGTCCTTCAGTTCGACAGTGCAAACTGTGCATGGTAACGCTGAGAGGGCCATTAGCTTTGTCTCTAATCAGCGTAGAACGTGTTCGAACTTGTTGTATCCAGGATGATAAATTAATTTGCCGAAGTGGTCCGAAGAGCTCATAAATCGAGGGCTATATACGCCCACCATCAAATCTAATGACTCAACACCTGTGATTGGTTGTCGTGTAGGGTGACGGCAGAATCTTGACGAATCTGCCGAAGCGGTCCGTCGGTGGATCTAGGGAAATCGATGAGTAGAAGCGTCCAAGGATGTTCCATTTATATAAAAATAATTTTGAGTGCTTTATTGAGGTCACGGGTACGAAAACATTCAGAAGAAGATTTCGGCGATGCCGACATCTTCGTCGGGTCGTTGGTGGAACAACAGGTCTATTCCTACAAAAAACTTGTCGGATTCGAAGGACAAGGCGAATGGTCGCCATTGAACATGTTTAAAACGCCAGAAGGAAGAATTGATATTTAGTGCTGCGTTAAGAACATTGTATAAATCAGCGCAGATACGGATACATCCATGGAGAATATTTAACACGACGATTGGAGTTGCCCAAACGTAGAAGAATACTGACGTCAGAACCCGTTTTTTTACTTAAAGGATTATCTCAGTATCAGCTGCCTAGGAAACAGGTCTCTTCGCTCGGAAAACCCGTCGGTTTCCAAGGACAAGGCACAGGGTCGCCTACGTGTGAGAACAGATGCCAAGGTCGTCCTGGAAAATTGGTGCTTATCGTTCGATGAAGACTGAACGTGGTTTAAGATTGTTCGAATTGGTCGGTCGACCAGACCAGGTTGGTCGAGAATGTTGAGTTCGAGAAGGTTTTTGGTGATACGGGAGACGTAGCAAGTACAGTTGACTGTCAGTCTAATCGATATGGGCGCGAAACTATTCTCAGCAGTCTCCTGCTAAGCCGCTTCACCTCACCTCAACTCGACGAGAGACGCGCGCACAACCGCCCCAACCAGGAGGAGGCTGCCGGCGCGGCCGAGGATGCGTGGACCAGGTCTTTACCCAGTGCAGAATACTGGGACATCGCCAAATCAAAACGCAGCCGAATAAACGACCAAGCAATGTCAGTCTTGCCGTTGTGTTCGCGTGCCTCTTGGATATCGGTCGCTTTGGATGTCGTGTAGGGGCACTGCGATTGGTCGCGTGAATCTTTACCGACAATATGCAAACCGATATTGCTGAATACTGTCTGCGGTGTCTGTAGCAGAAAGCGCATTCAATGGCCACAGGTCATACTGTCAGGTCAGGCCATTGGATCACGTACCTGCGCATAATGCAGCCAACGTTATATCCAGGCTTTGGACAGCAATCCTGTGGGTTGAACAGCAGCGGAAATAGTATAGTTTCTACGTAACGCGTATCCACCGTATGCTCAATCAAAGGACAACCTATCAAGCGATCAGAGTTCACAACCGCTCCAAACAGGAGGAGGCTGCCGGCGCGGCCGAGGATGCGTGGACCAGGTCTTTACCACGCGCAGAATACTAAGGCATCGCCAAATCCAAACACAGCCGAAGTCAGTCGGGCTTGAGATAAACACGTCGAGAGCCAAAGTCGTCTCGACATGTTTCGAACACAACTCGAAACCCATTTACATCAACGATTTGCCGATGGCTCTACGATTATCGCGAATAGCTTAGCGAAGGGTGAGTTTAAACAGGAATGCGTTCCAGCAGCGGCGTAGAAGCCCTTGGAGCCGAAAGAGATTAGCCTTCGTACTAAGATTCGTGTCTATCGCGCCGCTATCCCACCTATCCTATATTGGTAATGGAGCCACTATTTGAAACGATCACATTATCGGTTGACAATTGCCCCGCCAGTGTCAATTTATTGGCCGTCTGGTCAAATGTATCGTCACTAGGATCCATTGTGAGGATTTAGTTTGTTTATCCCTCGTGCTCTGTTGGACAGAGGAAAAGGAGGGGCAATTGAAATAGTACCGAAATTTCCAGAAGGTTCTGTAGTAAATTCTTGATTTCAAGGGATTCAGGCATTGTTGTGAGTTCTGCGTCGCCAAAACAATTGCATCTCGCGAGAGCTGCTTTATTTTGTGTGAGGGAGAACCACCGTTCAAGATGACAAACAGAAGAGCTGGCGTAGTTTAAGGGCTTTTATACGCATGGATGAACCAGTAAGAGAGATGACAGGCCCAAGGGTTGAAATATGACCAATGATGGAGTATGTGGAATTATTTTTTTTTTTTCGCAATCGAGGCTCAATTGAAGTTCCTCTACTAATTTGTTCAATTCTGCATCAAAAAAGAAAATATCACCGCTACCATTGCAAACCCCGCGGTTACCAGAGTCCCATCCGTTCATCCATCACCCCAAAGTGCACTTGAACATAGTAAGCTCGAATCGCTTTCCGTTGGTGAAGTCTCGGGTGCAGATCACGTGATTGAGGCCTGTAATTGTCTAGGCGTCCCCCAAATCCACTGATTGCCAATAAATTCTCTACCTAGATGTATTGATGTACTTATAACGGCTGGGTGAGAAATGCTGGCTGCAATTTCGGGTATTATGAGTCATTGCTAGGAGGTCAATCTTTCCCGGCCGGAACAACCAGTGGAAAGAGCGGGTCAGTTCGGATTATTCGCTAAGAGGTCTCAAAATTGGCTTACTGTGTGGAGATATTATAACTCAGACAGTAGCCATAAAACGCCCATCTAATACGGCAATTAGGCTGGCGGTCGTGACTTAATGTTGCCTCAATGATTATCTTATCAGTTGCGATAATGAGTACGCAAACCTGGACAACCAATCAGAGCCGTCAGAGAACGAGGCACCATCGGGTTCGTTTCGATTATTTCTAAAGAGGTAGCTTAGACGGTTATACAGACCTCGATGCGCGACACATGTTGTCTGATGTTGCAACGGCACGCACAAGCTTCCGTTTGACCTCTTTATTGGCGTAGTAAATAACAGCAGTTGATAATTATTAATGACCCTTGATCTTCAAAAAATGGAAAAAAGTAAGAATACGGAGGTTTGAGAATGTTTACCCGACGTGACACTTATAAAATACGCTGATGACTTGCCTTATGCCATGCATGCATGATGGTAATTCTCATCAGCTCGGGCAGGCAGTCACTGAGGTACTCGAGTGGTCTTCGAAGAATGGTCTTTTGATGAATGCATCAAAATGCATCTATATTACATTTTCCCTGACAGCCAATGTTGACACTCCCGAAATCCCTTCACTCCATAATTTCGCTTCGAGCTCAAAATCTAAATTCCTCGGCGTTATTTTTAACAGTCGGTTATCATGGAGTGATCATGTGGATTCCCTCTTTGATAAATGCCGTCGACTCTGCTTCCTTGTTCGTCGGTTCAGGAGACTTGGCTTAAGCTCTAGCCACATAAAAACATTTGTCCATGCCTGTATAATTCCCCTCATTGTATATCGTTCTCCAATAATTTTCCCCGGCCTTAAATGTTCTGACTTTTCAACCCTTCATAGACTTTTTAAAATAATCTCGTTTTCTAGTGATCTGCCTATTCTCTCTATTCAAGAAATCATTGTTCAACGCCACTTCAACCGTTCACTAATCGCTGCTCGCATTTTAAGTGACCCCTCCCATCCCCTCTATCCCAGTTTATCTGAATGTAAATCTCTTCGACCAATGTGTAGACTATACCGTTCAATACCAAGAAGAACAGCGGCATATTGCAATTCGGTCATTCCCTATTTGTCCAGATTTTAATTATCACCAGAGCAGATGAAGCAGGAACTAAAAGAAAATTTTCACATCTAATACTTGTCATATTGCCTATTTTTACTGCTGAAAGTTTTGGTCCTCGTGACCTCAATAAAGCCACTTCAATAATAATAATAATTATTATTATTATCAGAGTTGACCTTTATTATTGACGGGCGTGATTTGGTATTAAGACGGGTGTTAGGGACAATAAGGGCAGTCAGCCGCCAATGAGCGATGGCGTTTGCGTGAATGTTGACAGACGGGGTGACAAGCGACGTGGTGACCTTTTACCGCCCAGCCATGATTTTATGCACTTTTATGGTATTAGGGAAGGGAGGCAATGACACAAACTATCCATAAAACCATCCCTTACGGACATTCTGAGTGGACTCACCGCGACCGATGTAGACATCGCCCCTTGTAGTGCGTTCTTTGGCCCACATCGGGCTCGTACAGTTGTTAGAATAATAATAGCGGTATTATTAATTAGCGACCTTCATATTGGGCCATTGCGCCATTCTGATCTTTGAACTAAAAGCTCAAGGCATACCTACATCGGCGAACACCCAAGCTTCCTCATCCAATCCCTTTAGAAAACAAACAGAAGAACTTGGACTCCGTGGCAGAGGACAGGATTAAGTTTATTTTACATGGTTTATGGCTAATCGCGGGGAGTTTTACTGCTGCTGGTGCAGTTGGCAAATTGCTGGCCAATTGCGTCGAATTTGGCAACTTATTCGCACGCCTGACTACATTTTACACACACAACATTTTGATTTAAAATATCTCAATTGTATTAAGAAAGCAATAATAATACTTAAATAGTTATGTTTTGATGTTTTGGACAAATATAGCGCCGGCAGCCTCCTCCTGGTTTGGGCGGTTGTGCGCGCGTCTCTCGTCGAGTTGAGGTGAGGTGAAGCGGCTTAGCAGGAGAGTGCTCAGAATACTTTCGCCACTATATCGAGTAGTCTGACAGTCAAAAACCTACTTGAACTCAACATTCTCGGCCAACTTGGTCTGGTCGACCGACCAATTCGAACAATCTTAAACCACGTTCAGTTTTCTGAGCCCACAAGCGGGCCTAAAGAAGATTTCATCGAACTATTCGCACAATTTTCCAGGACGACCTCTGCATCTGTTCTCACACGTAGGCGACCCTGCACCTTGTCCTTGAAACCGACGGGTTTTCCGTGCGAAGGGACATGTTTCCTAGGAAGCCGATACTGAGATAATCCTTTAAGTGGAAAAACGGGTTCTGACGCCAGTATTCTTCTACGTTTGGGCAACTCCTATCGTCGTGTTGAATATTCTCCATGGATCTATCGGTATCTGCGCTGATTTATACAATGTTCTTAACGCAGCACTGGAAATCAATTCTTCCTTCTGGCGTTTTAAACATGTTCAATGGCGACCCTTCGCCTTGTCCTTCGAATCCGACAAGTTTTTTGTAGGAATAGACCTGTTGCTCGGCTCATGGGGAACCACCAACGACCTGACGAAGATGTCGGCATCGCCGGAATCTTCTTCTGAATGTTTTCGTTCCCGTGACCTCAATAAAGCACTTAAAATTATTTTTTATATAAATGGAACATCCTTGGACGCTTTTACTCATCGATTTTGCTTCACCCATCGACGGACCATTTCGGCAGATTCGTCAATATTCTGCCGTCACCCTACACGACAACCAATCACCGGTGTTGAGACATTAGATTTGATGGTGGGCATATATAGCCCTCGATTTTTGAGCTTTTGGGACCACTTCGGCAGATGAGTTTATCATCCTGGATACAACAAGTTCGAACGCGTTTTACGCTTATCAGAGACAAAGCTTATGACCCCCTGTCTTTCGGCGTTACCGTGCACATGTTTTCGCTGTCAAACTGGAGGACAACTGAAAACGGTGTCCATAAACGAAAATTTACGATTTCAACAGGTTATCTTAATTGGTCCAATTTATGGTCGCTGACCTCAAAGCATAGTGAAAAGAAAGATTATTAAGACAAAAAAGTGACGAGGGTGACTATAAGAGCAGGTAAAAATAGAAGATCATTAACAGGTTGGACGTTTATAAGAATGGTTAACATGTGAATGTTGTCATGTGGAATCTTTCAGCCCGAAAATGAGTAAGTCACGCGTTCGAATTCCTCTTATTTAAAATTATCGAAAGGGCAACAACCTACATAGAAAATTCGTCCTTCAAAGGGAGATCGAGTGGGAAACCCTGTTTCTCGTCCGTTAGCCGATAACGCCTATAATTGCGGAGTTATGGTCGCTTTTGTGTGTAATTCACAGCAGTTCAAGGACGCGAATCGTGGTTATTTGTCGCAGGGTGTGGTTTTTGAATTATTACTGCGTACGGGCCAATCACGAGTATCGGACAAGAAGGGGGTGTCGTTGGGAGGGTGGGGTGGTCCCAGAGACGCCCGGCCAATCGATCGTATCCCTCGACTGGGGTTAAAGGGTCAATGTCTGATTAAACGCGAAGCTGACAAGAATTATGCATAATATTTGATTCGTAAGGCATTTACAAGCAATTTGCGGGAATCCGGGAACTCGTTGCAGAGCGTTGGCGTTGCTCGAGTGTGAATTTAGCGCGTGGAAAGTAGCAAAATGAAGAGTTGATTCTATGTACATCTTTTCGTAAATTTCATGGCAATTTTTAATTTCGCCAGGAAATATGTCCGAAACAAAAAAATTGTTGAAAACAAACATTCACCGCCTAATTGGACATAGTTTTAAGATTTAATTGGTCTTTCTTGCAAATCGTTGTCATTTGGGCTATTCGTTTTAACTTATCAAAATCGTCTCGGTTTAAATTTTCGATCCACCTGACCTTGATAAGGTGAATTTCATAACTACTTTTAGCCTGCATTTTCACCCCTTACTGAACACAATCACGCTCACGACCAGACAGGACACGACCAATGTCACCCTCTGGTCATTTCGGTTCATTGCAACCCATTAGCAAGTCTGTTTGACCAATAAAAAAACAGTAGAACAATACACGACTAACAGGCTACAACCAATCTGAATAGCAGCACGACGCGCGCAACAAATTCCGCGGACGAATGGGAAACGAGGATCGAACAAAGGCGTGACATTTTAGAATAACACCTGCCAATTGTTGACGACGTTTCGGAAATCGTATTCGGTATATTTGTCCAAAACATCAAAACATCACTATTTAAGTATTATTATTGCATTCTTAATACACTTGAGATATTTTAAATCAAAATGTTGTGTGTGTTAAGTGTAAAATGTAGTCAGGCGTGAGAATAAGTTTCCAAATACGACAGCAGCAGTAAAACTCTCCGCAATTCGCCATTAACCATGTTGAATAAACTTAACCCTGTCCAAGTTCTTCTGTTGGTTTTATAAATCAACAAGGCAATGGATGAGGAAGTGTGGGTGTTCGCCGATGTGGGGGTGCGATTAGCTTTTGGTTCAAAGATCAGAATGGCGCGATGGCTCAAGATGAAGGTCGCCAATAAATAATACCGCTATTATTATTCTAACAATTGTACTAGCACGATGTGGGCCAAAGAACGCACGACAAGCGGCGATGTCTACATCGGTCGCCGTGAGTCCACTCAGAATCTCCATAAGGGTGGGTTTTCTGGAATCATCTACTTAATTTTTAATAAGTCAATTACTCTTACAGTTAAGTCACTTTAATCGAGATCACAGGGTTAAAAACAAGAGAAGTTCAAATGAGTAAGTAAGATGAGTGACCTTCAGCATTCGCACATGCGCATTGCTCATTGTATGGATGTTTAAGGTAACCATGAATTTATCACACCCCGAAGGCCGATATTTTATAGCAAAAGTAGGCCTTATTAACTCGACCTTCAAAAGTCAAATTCTGTGTCCGCATGGAATGGATGTGGCCTTCAGATGCCGAAATTATCGGATTGACAAACGGATTCACCTAGCGCTGCCAGTTTCCACTTATTTAAATTAATTAGAAAAAAGCACACCGCATTGTTATCATTTAACTTCACTTCAACGCAATATGATCATTCAATAATCTTCCACTTTGCAAAACGACAAGACAATCAAGTGACCCCGTCGAATTACCAACTGCAATAGCCCAAAATCCAGCACCGATAGTTTGTGTCATTACCTCCCTTCCGCGAAGAAATCGGCTGGAACGCGAAGCACTGGAACAGCAACGCGTTGCGGGGTCCATCAATCGTTCGTCTAAAAGAATATGCAATAGCGAAATTAGTAAACGTCTCTACCAACGGTTTTGAAGAAGTTTTAAGTTAAATTGCTTACCTTTCGAGGATGCTACCGTTTCCACATGATTCCTTAAATATTTGTTTCTTGATATTCTATCAAAACCGCGGATTTGTTTCGCTTATTTTACCAGTCTCTCTCAGGGCATCACTACCAGAAAACAGTTTTTGTGACAGACGATAACATACAGCCTCTATCCAAATTATATTTAATAAAGTAACATTATTTTGAAACTGACCGAATACAAATTCCTTCATGTAAGAGAAAGGATTTGCTGCAAGAGAGAGAGAGGGATTACATGCGTGGCAGAGGATCGGATAGTAACGGGGTCGGTAGGGTACGGTCGTGGGGAATGAAGAGGGGAATACGGCGTCGGCTCATGTTCAGGAGCAAGGGTAATCGGCGAATCTTCTTTGTTCAGCATCGTGGTTTTATGCTCTGCCTGAATCTTCGCGACAGCTTTCGTTAGCACGCAGAATCTCTCCGCAAATGACTTCTGTCCGTCTTCTTCTGTATTGTCGCGCGAAGAAGAACCCGGTCGACGTTCTGTTGTCGACGTTCTCGTAGATACGGCCATTTCTGACAGGAGCTTCTGCGTCGTCTGCTTGATTAGCTTCACCATTTTTCCTCGATATAAAGAAATAAACGGAGTAGCAAAGCTCACGATAGCGTGAACGACGATCACAAAAGTCCGCGTTTCAAAATGGTTCTATACAAACAAAACCATAAATCGAGACAAGAACTACAAAAGCTATTGGAATTTATGTTAAAGCTTACTACAAAACGTTAGTTATGATTAAATAAGATAGTTTCTTTCAACAATTCACTGGCATGGCACCATGTAGCAGTAACAGTTGATTGGAGCATTCATACTTGATGCCCTTCTGGTAAGGCCGAAAGCGGGTTTTAAACCGATTTATGTTTAAGAGGCCCTGAACGCCACATTTTTCAGCATTTAAAATGCAAAGCCCAGGTTCAATGGATGGAGAATTGCTGACCATGGCTGTAGTGATCATGGCAAATGCATTTTTGGTGAGCGTTATGTATGGGGTTGTCTTTCAATGGCATCCCAATGCTCGCCATTACGCGCTTACCCAACGTTATAGACTTCAACGGCCAGGAATAGATGACCGAGATCAGCAATTGTAGTCAATCTGCGTGATCATCACTCAAAGGTGACTAAGTGCCACTCGATGGATTGACTGGAACGCGAAGCACTGGTCAATCAATCAATCTATCTGATCATCACGCAGAGCAGGAGAAGAGTTTCAATCGCTTTTAGTTTAATGTGCTTGATTACATATGTCGCTATAATTGTCTGTATTCTAGCACGGGTCAACCTGGCCACAGCAGCATGTTGGAGGGTCAAGCTAGATTCATTTTTGGCTCATTTTAGTTGATTCATTTATCAGTAAAAGTGTCTGGATTTTTGGCAATTTTACCGTAAAGCAATATACCTGCCACGATTTAAGGCTCTTTATAAAATCGATTTTAAAGAACAATATATCGAAATTTACCCATAAGTATTGCGAAAGTCGCCTTCAACATAAATGCCTTCACAAACCACCCTGGATGGGAAAGCCTCTTTAAATATTACAACCAATTAGTAAATTTTCAGATAAACTTTGTTTAAAACGGCAGTGTTTCTTCGAGGTATTACACTGATTTTTACCTAAGTTAAACCTGTAGTTGGACTCCCTGAATGAAATTCTTCAGCCCCTACCGAATTTATTCAATTTCTATGTTTAGACATTCTGACCGCACATGCTCTCAGAATCCTAAAAAATGTCAATGTAAGAGGAAAACCCAGATTTTTTTATTCAATCAAAAGGTTTGTTCGAGCAACATTGTAATGGTCTGTAAAGGTCATTGATTTATAAAAGAGAGAATTGAGTATTCAAAGTTAAAAGAATGTTCAAGGTGATTCAGTTGCAAGTGAGGGGTGGGTGGGGAAAGAAGGCTCTCTCTGGCAAGAAATTCTGGTTTCGGGGGATTGGGATAGAAGATCTGAACCAGGTTTATATTAAATGATGTGAAGAAAGAATTTATATTCGTACTAGAAGATAAGTATAGTTTTTTTTGGATTTCAGGTTCATTCACCGCGTTTAGTCATCAAACTGGGCTTTCACGCACATATCTCTGAGGCATGGAATGCGATGGCGGAACACAACAAGCAGAACGATGAGGAGGAGAAGGAGGAGGCCCATGGCAACGCCGACGGCCACAGCAACCACCGGGAAAGCGCGAGCAGCTACAACAGAATTCATCTGCGTCAAGCATAAACGGCTTCAACATATTAACACGCCATGCAAAAAAAAGCCAGATTGAGACAGGGAAACAACCATAAAATCATGAAAACATTTTCTACACATCATTAGTTCTTTCGCGGCGTTTTGTTCTTGTGAGCTTTTATTTCGTCCCATTTTCTATTAGCGACAGTCCAATACCGAGGTTATTCTCCTCCGCGGTAAAATAATTTCCACAGGATTACATTACCTGTCTTTGTATTGACTGTCACCGCCGGAGAACTGCAGAGTCGGTTCTCCGAACCAATTGTCTTGTCACATGCTTCCAGAGACACCACGTACTCGGTGTCTACGACGAGGTCGTTGATTATGCAGCTGGAGGCGTCCTTAAGCACTTCACACGTTTTCGGGTCAGCTTCGTTGGTCGCGGCAAAGAAATAGTTGACGCCGGCCGTCGCATTTGAAGCCGTCCATTCCAGTGTAATCTCATGTTCTTTTGTGTCGGATACCTGCACGTCCCTTGGAGCTGGCAGAAACCACAAAACTCGTCTGTTAGATGTGCATCGGAGATAAATTCAAGCTGGACAATAGCCACCTTTTTCTCTTACTCAGTCCACAAAACCTAAGAACACAGTAACTCTATAGGCAAGAATATTGTTTAGCTTATGCACCTTTTTTACGCTGCTATGCACGCGTCTATTGATCTTAAAATATGGATTCTGACATTGTTATTTTAGCGCAGCAGTTAACGTTACACACACGTTACGCCAAGTTTCGACATACCTGCGGGTAGAGTCTTTGTAATGACCATTAACGGAGGATCACTACATGTTCGGTCAGACGTGTCTAATTTCGAATCGCACGCACACAACGACACCTCGTAGTCCGTGTAGCCGGTGAGGTCGCTGATGGTGAATGTGGTTGTAGACGCATTCACCTCGAATGTTTGAGGGTTCGTTCCGTTTGTCGTAGCAAAGAAGTTAGTTATACCGGTCATTTGCGTTGGAGCTGTCCATTTCAATGTTATTTGTTCATCGTTGAGTGGAATAACTTTGAAGCCGGTTGGAGCTAGTGTTTTTGGTACGAAAATGACAGAAGGCTCACATCAGTTTTACTTTTAAAGTTAATCTTCACTCATATGTAATAAAGATAATTGAGTCATTGTGTATGAAAGGTTATTCGACCTATATGGGAGGCGAATTCGTGACACCTCACAACATTTTCGGGGTCGGATATTGATTTGGATAGATGAGAACAAACTGTTTGCTGAGTCGGTAACTTCGCAGTCATCAAGTCTGGACGGTGTATTGGTGGCCAATTAACACGCCGTAACATACAAAGATGGCCAGGTAGACGACTCTACGGACGTTTCTATTTCTTCGAACTTAACGCTTTGGATACCGGCTTCATCATCCTGTCTGCTAACAATTCGCAAGTGCATCTAGTTCAGTTTCTCAATCCCAACGCTCTCCTTCCTGACCACGAATTCGCGGTCTTCCAAATGCTTGTGGTCATCAGGAGATCAACGTCGATTAACCCTGACAGCATCCGACGCGACTTCTAAATAGTTGTCAGCACGACATTTCGCCGATTGCAACTCAAGTTGTGAACTATTCCGTTGCTCGGTGCTTTCGCTGTTTCCCTTTGCAATGCATTTCAGATGACTATGAATCGCAAACGTTTTACAGGGCTATCACAGCGGTCAGTTATTAGGAACTTTGGCGAACAGTCCGCTAGTCAAACCATAGAAACGCGTCCCATCGAGATTTTACAGTTTACATATGTGTACACACCGCCGATTGGTGCATTCTGTGCTGTAGATAAAGAAAAGGCACATTTGTATGGAACTTACTAGCAGGAAGAGTTTTCGTTGTAATCTTAATCGCTGTACTGCAAATTCTGCTAGGATCGGTCTCTGATTTGTCACAGGCCTGCAGCGACACCTCGTAGTCCGTGTACGCGGTGAGACCGTTGATGGTGCAGGAGGTTTTATCGCCGTTCACTTCGCATTTCTGAGCGTTACTTCCGTTTGTCGTAGCAAGGAAGTGGTTGATGCCGTCAATGTTCGTGGGAGAATTCCATGCTAATTCTATCAGTGTATCGCTCTTAGGTGTGACTTGAAGGTTGATTGGGGCTAATGGGATGATTAACAAAAGAGCATTAGGGTCGGTTTGTTTTTTTCCAATTTTGAGTTTAACCATAAGACATCAAGCAGCAAGTCCGAGTTACCTATCTTATGTTTTCTTATACCATGTTTAATGGTGAACCTTTAAGTCCTCGTTACCTTAATGAAACCATCACCAATAGTTGATGCTCGTCATTGGCGTTTGAGCTTTCCATGTCACGTTTGTTAGATAACAATTGACACGCCGTAACATACAATTTGGCCCCAACGGTGGCCAGGTAGACGACTCTACGGACGTTTCTATTTCTTCGATCTTAACGCATACCAAACTGTTATACGTTGACCACTGCAGATTTTGTTATGCATTACATGAAAACCTACCTGCCAGCAGAGTCTTCGTGCTTGCCGTTGACTGAGCAGAACAGATAGTAGTCGAGTCAAGCGAAGGCTTATCACACGCCCTAAGGGACACGTTGTAGTCGGTGTAGGCGACGAGGCCGCTGTTGATGGAGCAGCTCGTGGCGTCTGAGTTCTCTCCGCATTCATGCCAACTTGTTTCGTCAGTTGTGTAAAAGAAGTTTGCGAGGGGCGGATTCCCGTCAAGAGCAGTCCATGACAGTGTTATTTCTGAATCGCTTATGGCGGTTGCAGTAAGGTCAGCTGGGCCTATTGGAAGGCACAGAAATAGAGAATCGAATGAATCAGTGCATAAGACCGGGAATTCTTATCACATATCTATTAGCGAGGTATATTCCTGTTTATTTTACAGCGATAAAATTGAAAAACAACTTCCAAGATTTATCACAATTCGTTTTCAACGTCGTGACGCATCGCACCCGATTGCAAGAAACCTGACTGCCCTGTCATCTGGAAGTGTCTTAAATGCGGTTTGGCTCAAAGATTCATAACGCAACGCGTTTAAATACCTGCCGCGAGAGTCTTCGTTTTATTCGTTACCGCTGTGCTGCATTTTCTGGCTAGATCGCCCTCTGCTTTGTCACACGCCGTTAGCGACACATCGTAGTTCGTGTAGGCGGTGAGGCCGCTGATGGTGCAGATGGTTTCAGACGCAGTCACCTCGCATTTTTGAGTGTTTTCTACATTCGTGGTGGCAAAGTAGTGACTGACGCCGGTCATCGGGCTGGGAGCTGTCCATTCCAAGTTTATCTCTTTGTCGCTGAGAGGAGTGACTGTGAGGTCGGTCGGAGCTATTGGAAGGATTTAAGACGGTTATCTCGATTAGAATTTCGTTGCTAGCATTTTTTTAAAAATACATAACCTGCATTATTCCAGGACGTACTCGATTGTTTAAAGGCTAGAAAGGCCGCTCGATCAAAATCATTTGTGTTTGTGGATGTCACTAATACCATATCCCCAGGAATGACTCACAAATAAGAGCCTATCTTAATTCGCCATTCTTAAACGTGTTCGATTGGTTTTATTTGCGAAATCGATTAACTCTATCTTATCCGATTGCCGATTTATATAAATACGTTTTTACGGTTGAACAATCACTCGAAGCGTGAGCAGTATTAAGGCGTTACGTTAAATCATTCGCATATCAAATTGTTGTCAGTTGACCATTGTGGATTGTGTTATACATCACATGATAACCTACATGCCGGCAGAGTCTTCGTGCTTGCCGTTGACTGAGCAGAACAGATAGTAGTCGAGTCAAGCGAAGGCTTATCACACGCCCTAAGGGACACGTCGTAGTCGGTGTAGGCGGAGAGGCCGCTGTTGATGGAGCAGCTTGTTTCGTTTGAGTTCTCTCCGCATTTTTGCCAACCTGTTTCGTCAGTTTTGTAAAAGAAGTGTGGGAGTGGCGGATTCACTCCTAGAGCAGTCCACGACAGCGTTATTTCTGAATCGCTTATGGCGGTTGCAGTAAGGTCAGCTGGACCTAGTGTTTGGAACAGAATAAGAGAATCGAATGAATCGGTGCATAAGACCGGAAATTCTTAGAACATATCCATTTGTGAGGTGTATTCCTGTTTATTTTACAGCGATTAAATTGAAAATCAACTTCTACGATTTATCACAATTCGTTTTCAACGTCGTGACGCATCGCACCCGATCGCAAGAAGCCTGACTGCCCTGTCAACTGGCAATGTCTTAACTGCGGTTTGGCTCAACGATTAATAACGCAACGCGTTTAAATACCTGCCGCGAGAGTCTTCGTTTTATTCGTTACCGCTGTGCTGCATTTTCTGGCTAGATCGCCCTCTGCTTTGTCACACGCCGTTAGCGACACATCGTAGTCCGTGTAGGCGGTGAGGCCGCTGATGGTGCAGGTTGTTTCCGACGCCGTCACCTCGCATATTTGAGTTTTTCCCACATTCGTGGTGGCAAAGTAGTGGCTTACACCGGTCATCGGGCTGGGAGCTGTCCATTCCAATTTTATCTCTTTGTCGCTGAGAGGAGTGACTTTGAGGTCGGTTGGAGCTATTGTAAGGTTTAAGACGGCCAACTCGATTACCATTTGTTAAAATTAAGATTACCAATGGTTAAAAAACCTAAAGAAAACCCTGTAAGTTCGAATTTTATCCTAAATAATTTGTCGAAGCATTGATGCGAGTACCCGATCGCGACATCAAACTCGTAGCAGGAGACTTGAACACTTGCGCCGACCATCGGACGAGACTACGGGACAGATCTTTGCAAATAACGATCTGGGAAAATGATGCGAAATTGCCGAAAGCTTCTCGAAGAACATCAGGCTCGTCGTCTTAATAACGCCATTCCAGCAATCTTAAAAAAACACTTTTTAAACGAGGAACGCCAGGCACCGCCCACCCCGACTTCATCCTATTGCTATCACATTGGGCATCCTCGAGAGAATACTGTCGATCATACCTGGGTTCCGAGACCGGCAACAAGAACCGGTGCGACCATTAGCCTGTAGTAAAGTCAGCTGAACCTTGTGGTAGGCACAGAAATAGAGAATCGAATGACTGTCGACCATAATCAATGACATTCCACCAATACATATGTACCTCGGGATGACGCCGTATGACGAACACAAACCGGTTGACGAATTAATTAAATAGACCCTATCCAAATAAAACATGACACTAATCACCTTGCGCAAAAAACCGCTCTTCGAACACACAAAACCGGGCCATTCACTGTTTATACCGACAAAAAGTAAGCTATGCTCATCATAATAATCTCGCAATCTACGCCTAAGCACACACTCCTATAGTCGGCCATTGATGTCGCTAGCCTTCGTGACACCTGAAACAGCATCGCATGAAACCGGACTGCCCAGTAAACTAGAAGTGTCTTTAATGCGATTTGTCTCAAAGTTTAATAACGCAACGCGTTTAAATACCTGCCGGGAGAGTCTTCGTGTTATTCGTTACCGCTGTGCTGCATTTTCTGGCTGGATCGCTCTCTGCTTTGTCACACGCCGTTAGCGACACATCGTAGTCCGTGTAGGCGGTGAGGCCGCTGATGGTGCAGATGGTTTCAGACGCAGTCACCTCGCATTGTTGAGTGTTTCCCACATTCGTGGTTGCAAAGTAGTGACTGATACCGGTCATCGGGCTGGGTGCTGTCCATTCCAATTGTATCGCTTTGTCGCTGAGTGGAGTGACTGTGAGGTCGGTCGGAGCTATTGGAAGGATTTAAGACGGTTATCTCGATTTGAATTTCTTTGCTCGCATTTTTTTTATTAAATACATAACCTCCATTATTCCAGGACTTATTCAATTGTGCAAAGGCTAGAAAGGCTGCTCGATCAAAATCATTTGTGTTTGGGATGTCACTTATACCATATACCCAGGAATGACTCTCAAATCAAGCGCCTATCTCATGACACGGCGTATTTCGAAATATGTGGACGGCTATGATTGTTTGAATTTGTGAAATCAATGAATTCTATCGTAGAAGATTGACTATTTATTTCACTTTTTTTAACTGTTGAACAATCTATTGTAGCGTGCGCAGTATAAGGGCGTTAAGTTCAATCATAAGCATACCAAACTGTTATACGTTGACCATTGCAGATTTTGTTATACATCACATGAAAACCTACCTGCCGGCAGAGTCTTCGTGCTTGCCGTTGACTGAGCAGAACAGATAGTAGTCGAGTCAAGCGAAGGCTTATCACACGCCCTAAGGGACACGTTGTAGTCGGTGTAGGCGACGAGGCCGCTGTTGATGGAGCAGCTCGTGGCGTCTGAGTTCTCTCCGCATTCATGCCAACTTGTTTCGTCAGTTGTGTAAAAGAAGTGTGGGAGTGGCGGATTCCCTCCAAGAGCAGTCCACGACAGCGTTATTTCTGAATCGCTTATGGCGGTTGCAGTAAGGCCAGCTGGACCTAGTGGTAGGCATTGAAATAGATAATCGAATGAATCGGTGCATAAGACCGGAAATATTTATCACATATTAATAAGCGAGGTAAATTCCGGCTTATTCTATCGCCCTGTCCACTGGCAGTGTCTTTAATGCGGTTTGGCTTGTGGATTTATCACGAAACGCGTCAACATACCTGTTGGGAGAGTCTTAGTTTTCTTCGTAACCTCCGCACTGCAGATTGATTATGGATTGCTAACTGCACTGTCACATGCCTGTAGCAACACCTCGTAGTCCGTGTAGTCCGTCGAGTAACCCTGACAGCATCCGACGCGAACTTCTAAATAGTTGTCACCACGAAATTTCTCCGGTGGAAACTCACGATGTGAACTATTCCGTTGCTCGGTTCTCCCTCTGATTTACTTTGCAATGACTTGCCGATGGACTAGCAATCGCAAAACTTAACCCAGGCTATGACTGAGGTTCGGTTATGGGGGCCTTTGGAAAACCGTCAACTGCTGAACGCGTTCAAACGCCTCCTATCTAGATTTCACAGACGTCAGATGTTAACATACCCCCAATTGGTGCATTCTGTGGTGTTTATATATAAAAAGCACATTTATCCAGAACTTACCGGCAGGTAGAGTCTTTGTTGTATTCGTAATCGTTGTACTGCACATTCTGATTGGATCGGTCTCTGATTTGTCACAGGCTTGCAGCGACACCTCGTAGTCCGTGTACGCGGTTAGACCGCTGATGGTGCAGGTGGTTGTATCACCGTTCACTTCGCATTTCTGAGGGTTAATTCCGTTTGTCGTAGCAAAGAAGAAGCTGATGCCGTCCATGTTTGTGGGAGAATTCCACGCTAATTCTATCATTGTATCGCTCTCAGGTGTGATTTGAAGGTTGCTCGGGGCTAATTCAGTGATTACAAAAAGGGCATTAGGGTCGGTTGGTATTGTTCCAATTCTGAGTTTTACTAGAACACATCAAGCAGCAAGTCCGAGTCACCTTTCGTAGGTTTTCTTATAACATGTTAAATGTTGAACCCTTTAGTCCTTGCAACCTTAATGCAACAATCACCAATGGTTGATGCTCGTCATAAGCGTTTCAGCTTTCCATGTCACGTTAGCCAGAGAAACATTGACACGCCGTTTCATACAATTTGAGCCCAAAGGTGGCAAGGTAGACGACTCTACGGACATTTGGATTTCTTTGAACTTTACGCTTTGGATAACAGATTAATCTTCCGGTCTGCTAACTATTCGCAATTGCCTCTCGTTCACTTGCTGAATCCCAACACATCTCTACTGAACCCCAGTCTTCGATTTGGTATTCTTTATTGCGTGCCTCCAGTTGGTTTTGTGTTTGTCGATTGAAACCGCGAGTAAACAACTTTTTGTGATTCGTTTTTTTCCCTAATGTCATAGCAATTTTCTGTTCTTTTCGCGTTCATCTGCTTCTGTGTTTTCGGAGATCCATTTCTAATGGATTTCGCTTTTACACGCCAAATATGTTTGTCGATTCGTCTTTTGTAAATACTGGTGATTCCACAATGGTCCGGTCTTTGCCGCAACTGTAAACAATTGTCTCGCTGTATATCGTTCAAAACAACTGACAATTATCAGTCTGTATGTGCAAGAGTAATACACTTTTATCATAAAATTAAAGAAGTCAGGTCTACGAGGGTTGCACCCTTTCCCGAAATCACCTCACAACCGTAATTTACTTC
This sequence comes from Proteocephalus fallax, assembly GCA_028672205.1. NCBI lineage: Eukaryota > Metazoa > Platyhelminthes > Cestoda > Proteocephalidea > Proteocephalidae > Proteocephalus > Proteocephalus fallax. The sequence continues at coordinate 31,101 of JAPUBX010002195.1, read as the reverse complement.
CAATTGTGCACAACGTTGCCGAATTGCATTCAATACTTCCTTCTTGATGACGACTGCCTGCAACAGGCCATGACTCAGGATATCAATTGATAAAAGATTTTAAACCAAACAGTAGAATGCAGCATCAGCCAATCATCTTCGGAAAACCGATTGACACCCGGGAAGGTTGTAAATCCACCAGCTGAACAGGCAAATGAAAACAGTGACCGACTGGGCAAAGGAAATATATGAAGGATCGAACTGCCAGGCAGGCAGTTAATATTCCACTGATCAGATCCCTTCACCATTCAACGACTAACTAGATTGAACAAAGGCTAGAAATGCCTCTCGATCAAAATATGTTGTGCTTGGGACGTCACAAATACCAAATCCTCACGAACGACTCTCAAATCAAGCGCCTATCTCATGCAACGGCGTCTTTCGCTGTGTGTGGACGGCTATCATTGGTTGAATTTGTGAAATCGATAAATTATATCGTAGAAGATTGTCGATTTATATAAATTCGTTTTGACTGTAGAACAATCAATCGTAGCGTGAGCAGTATTAGGGCGTTACGTTCAATCAATCGCATAGAAAATTGGGTCAGTTGAACCATGGTAATCGTAGGGTTTCAAAGGAGAGCCAGGACTGTCTTACGGTATAGACTGCGAGACACGCCAGTAGAATAAAACAAAAGCTCGGACAGATAGAAGACTATTAAGGTCGACATCACATGATAACCTACCTGCCGGCAGAGTCTTCGTGCTTGCCGTTGACTGAGCAGAACAGAGATTGGTCGGGTCAACCAAAGGCTTTTCACACGCCCTAAGGGACACGTTGTAGTCGGTGTAGGCGACGAGGCCGCTGTTGATGGAGCAGCTCGTGGCGTCTGAGTTCTCTCCGCATTCATGCCAACTTGTTTCGTCAGTTGTGTAAAAGAAGTGTGGGAGTGGCGGATTCCCTCCAAGAGCAGTCCACGACAGCGTTATTTCTGAATCGCTTATGGCGGTTGCAGTAAGGCCAGCTGGACCTAGTGGTAGGCATTGAAATAGATAATCGAATGAATCGGTGCATAAGACCGGAAATATTTATCACATATTAATAAGCGAGGTAAATTCCGGCTTATTCTATCGCCCTGTCCACTGGCAGTGTCTTTAATGCGGTTTGGCTTGTGGATTTATCACGAAACGCGTCAACATACCTGTTGGGAGAGTCTTAGTTTTCTTCGTAACCTCCGCACTGCAGATTGATTATGGATTGCTAACTGCACTGTCACATGCCTGTAGCAACACCTCGTAGTCCGTGTAGTCCGTCGAGTAACCCTGACAGCATCCGACGCGAACTTCTAAATAGTTGTCACCACGAAATTTCTCCGGTGGAAACTCACGATGTGAACTATTCCGTTGCTCGGTTCTCCCTCTGATTTACTTTGCAATGACTTGCCGATGGACTAGCAATCGCAAAACTTAACCCAGGCTATGACTGAGGTTCGGTTATGGGGGCCTTTGGAAAACCGTCAACTGCTGAACGCGTTCAAACGCCTCCTATCTAGATTTCACAGACGTCAGATGTTAACATACCCCCAATTGGTGCATTCTGTGGTGTTTATATATAAAAAGCACATTTATCCAGAACTTACCGGCAGGTAGAGTCTTTGTTGTATTCGTAATCGTTGTACTGCACATTCTGATTGGATCGGTCTCTGATTTGTCACAGGCTTGCAGCGACACCTCGTAGTCCGTGTACGCGGTTAGACCGCTGATGGTGCAGGTGGTTGTATCACCGTTCACTTCGCATTTCTGAGGGTTAATTCCGTTTGTCGTAGCAAAGAAGAAGCTGATGCCGTCCATGTTTGTGGGAGAATTCCACGCTAATTCTATCATTGTATCGCTCTCAGGTGTGATTTGAAGGTTGCTCGGGGCTAATTCAGTGATTACAAAAAGGGCATTAGGGTCGGTTGGTATTGTTCCAATTCTGAGTTTTACTAGAACACATCAAGCAGCAAGTCCGAGTCACCTTTCGTAGGTTTTCTTATAACATGTTAAATGTTGAACCCTTTAGTCCTTGCAACCTTAATGCAACAATCACCAATGGTTGATGCTCGTCATAAGCGTTTCAGCTTTCCATGTCACGTTAGCCAGAGAAACATTGACACGCCGTTTCATACAATTTGAGCCCAAAGGTGGCAAGGTAGACGACTCTACGGACATTTGGATTTCTTTGAACTTTACGCTTTGGATAACAGATTAATCTTCCGGTCTGCTAACTATTCGCAATTGCCTCTCGTTCACTTGCTGAATCCCAACACATCTCTACTGAACCCCAGTCTTCGATTTGGTATTCTTTATTGCGTGCCTCCAGTTGGTTTTGTGTTTGTCGATTGAAACCGCGAGTAAACAACTTTTTGTGATTCGTTTTTTTCCCTAATGTCATAGCAATTTTCTGTTCTTTTCGCGTTCATCTGCTTCTGTGTTTTCGGAGATCCATTTCTAATGGATTTCGCTTTTACACGCCAAATATGTTTGTCGATTCGTCTTTTGTAAATACTGGTGATTCCACAATGGTCCGGTCTTTGCCGCAACTGTAAACAATTGTCTCGCTGTATATCGTTCAAAACAACTGACAATTATCAGTCTGTATGTGCAAGAGTAATACACTTTTATCATAAAATTAAAGAAGTCAGGTCTACGAGGGTTGCACCCTTTCCCGAAATCACCTCACAACCGTAATTTACTTCCAATTGTGCACAACGTTGCCGAATTGCATTCAATACTTCCTTCTTGATGACGACTGCCTGCAACAGGCCATGACTCAGGATATCAATTGATAAAAGATTTTAAACCAAACAGTAGAATGCAGCATCAGCCAATCATCTTCGGAAAACCGATTGACACCCGGGAAGGTTGTAAATCCACCAGCTGAACAGGCAAATGAAAACAGTGACCGACTGGGCAAAGGAAATATATGAAGGATCGAACTGCCAGGCAGGCAGTTAATATTCCACTGATCAGATCCCTTCACCATTCAACGACTAACTAGATTGAACAAAGGCTAGAAATGCCTCTCGATCAAAATATGTTGTGCTTGGGACGTCACAAATACCAAATCCTCACGAACGACTCTCAAATCAAGCGCCTATCTCATGCAACGGCGTCTTTCGCTGTGTGTGGACGGCTATCATTGGTTGAATTTGTGAAATCGATAAATTATATCGTAGAAGATTGTCGATTTATATAAATTCGTTTTGACTGTAGAACAATCAATCGTAGCGTGAGCAGTATTAGGGCGTTACGTTCAATCAATCGCATAGAAAATTGGGTCAGTTGAACCATGGTAATCGTAGGGTTTCAAAGGAGAGCCAGGACTGTCTTACGGTATAGACTGCGAGACACGCCAGTAGAATAAAACAAAAGCTCGGACAGATAGAAGACTATTAAGGTCGACATCACATGATAACCTACCTGCCGGCAGAGTCTTCGTGCTTGCCGTTGACTGAGCAGAACAGAGATTGGTCGGGTCAACCAAAGGCTTTTCACACGCCCTAAGGGACACGTTGTAGTCGGTGTAGGCGACGAGGCCGCTGTTGATGGAGCAGCTCGTGGCGTCTGAGTTCTCTCCGCATTCATGCCAACTTGTTTCGTCAGTTGTGTAAAAGAAGTGTGGGAGTGGCGGATTCCCTCCAAGAGCAGTCCACGACAGCGTTATTTCTGAATCGCTTATGGCGGTTGCAGTAAGGCCAGCTGGACCTAGTGGTAGGCATTGAAATAGATAATCGAATGAATCGGTGCATAAGACCGGAAATATTTATCACATATTAATAAGCGAGGTAAATTCCGGCTTATTCTATCGCCCTGTCCACTGGCAGTGTCTTTAATGCGGTTTGGCTTGTGGATTTATCACGAAACGCGTCAACATACCTGTTGGGAGAGTCTTAGTTTTCTTCGTAACCTCCGCACTGCAGATTGATTATGGATTGCTAACTGCACTGTCACATGCCTGTAGCAACACCTCGTAGTCCGTGTAGTCCGTCGAGTAACCCTGACAGCATCCGACGCGAACTTCTAAATAGTTGTCACCACGAAATTTCTCCGGTGGAAACTCACGATGTGAACTATTCCGTTGCTCGGTTCTCCCTCTGATTTACTTTGCAATGACTTGCCGATGGACTAGCAATCGCAAAACTTAACCCAGGCTATGACTGAGGTTCGGTTATGGGGGCCTTTGGAAAACCGTCAACTGCTGAACGCGTTCAAACGCCTCCTATCTAGATTTCACAGACGTCAGATGTTAACATACCCCCAATTGGTGCATTCTGTGGTGTTTATATATAAAAAGCACATTTATCCAGAACTTACCGGCAGGTAGAGTCTTTGTTGTATTCGTAATCGTTGTACTGCACATTCTGATTGGATCGGTCTCTGATTTGTCACAGGCTTGCAGCGACACCTCGTAGTCCGTGTACGCGGTTAGACCGCTGATGGTGCAGGTGGTTGTATCACCGTTCACTTCGCATTTCTGAGGGTTAATTCCGTTTGTCGTAGCAAAGAAGAAGCTGATGCCGTCCATGTTTGTGGGAGAATTCCACGCTAATTCTATCATTGTATCGCTCTCAGGTGTGATTTGAAGGTTGCTCGGGGCTAATTCAGTGATTACAAAAAGGGCATTAGGGTCGGTTGGTATTGTTCCAATTCTGAGTTTTACTAGAACACATCAAGCAGCAAGTCCGAGTCACCTTTCGTAGGTTTTCTTATAACATGTTAAATGTTGAACCCTTTAGTCCTTGCAACCTTAATGCAACAATCACCAATGGTTGATGCTCGTCATAAGCGTTTCAGCTTTCCATGTCACGTTAGCCAGAGAAACATTGACACGCCGTTTCATACAATTTGAGCCCAAAGGTGGCAAGGTAGACGACTCTACGGACATTTGGATTTCTTTGAACTTTACGCTTTGGATAACAGATTAATCTTCCGGTCTGCTAACTATTCGCAATTGCCTCTCGTTCACTTGCTGAATCCCAACACATCTCTACTGAACCCCAGTCTTCGATTTGGTATTCTTTATTGCGTGCCTCCAGTTGGTTTTGTGTTTGTCGATTGAAACCGCGAGTAAACAACTTTTTGTGATTCGTTTTTTTCCCTAATGTCATAGCAATTTTCTGTTCTTTTCGCGTTCATCTGCTTCTGTGTTTTCGGAGATCCATTTCTAATGGATTTCGCTTTTACACGCCAAATATGTTTGTCGATTCGTCTTTTGTAAATACTGGTGATTCCACAATGGTCCGGTCTTTGCCGCAACTGTAAACAATTGTCTCGCTGTATATCGTTCAAAACAACTGACAATTATCAGTCTGTATGTGCAAGAGTAATACACTTTTATCATAAAATTAAAGAAGTCAGGTCTACGAGGGTTGCACCCTTTCCCGAAATCACCTCACAACCGTAATTTACTTCCAATTGTGCACAACGTTGCCGAATTGCATTCAATACTTCCTTCTTGATGACGACTGCCTGCAACAGGCCATGACTCAGGATATCAATTGATAAAAGATTTTAAACCAAACAGTAGAATGCAGCATCAGCCAATCATCTTCGGAAAACCGATTGACACCCGGGAAGGTTGTAAATCCACCAGCTGAACAGGCAAATGAAAACAGTGACCGACTGGGCAAAGGAAATATATGAAGGATCGAACTGCCAGGCAGGCAGTTAATATTCCACTGATCAGATCCCTTCACCATTCAACGACTAACTAGATTGAACAAAGGCTAGAAATGCCTCTCGATCAAAATATGTTGTGCTTGGGACGTCCCAAATACCAAATCCTCACGAACGACTCTCAAATCAAGCGCCTATCTCATGCAACGGCGTCTTTCGCTGTGTGTGGACGGCTATCATTGGTTGAATTTGTGAAATCGATAAATTATATCGTAGAAGATTGTCGATTTATATAAATTCGTTTTGACTGTAGAACAATCAATCGTAGCGTGAGCAGTATTAGGGCGTTACGTTCAATCAATCGCATAGAAAATTGGGTCAGTTGAACCATGGTAATCGTAGGGTTTCAAAGGAGAGCCAGGACTGTCTTACGGTATAGACTGCGAGAAACGCCAGTAGAATAAAACAAAAGCTCGGACAGATAGAAGACTATTAAGGTCGACATCACATGATAACCTACCTGCCGGCAGAGTCTTCGTGCTTGCCGTTGACTGAGCAGAACAGAGATTGGTCGGGTCAACCAAAGGCTTTTCACACGCCCTCAGGGACACGTTGTAGTCGGTGTAGGCGGCGAGGCCGCTGTTGATGGAGCAGCTCGTGGCGTCTGAGTTCACATCCGCATTTATGCCAACTTGTTTCGTCAGTTGTGTAAAAGAAGTGTGGGAGTGGCGGATTCCCTCCAAGAGCAGTCCACGACAGCGTTATTTCTGAATCGCTTATGGCGGTTGCAGTAAGGCCAGCTGGACCTAGTGGTAGGCATTGAAATAGATAATCGAATGAATCGGTGCATAAGACCGGGAATTCTTAGAACATATCCATTAGCGAGGTATATTCTTGTAAACTTACAGCGATACAATTGAAAATCAACTTCTAAGATTTATCACAATTCGTTTTCAACGTCGTGATGCATCGCACCCGATCGCATGAAGCCTGACTGCCCTGTCAACTGGCAGTGTATTTAATGTTGTTTGGCTTGCCGATTTATCACGAAACGCGTCAACATACCTGTTGGGAGAGTCTTCGTTTGCTTCGTCACCGCCGTACTGCAGATTGATTCTGGATTGCTAACTACACTGTCACATGCCTGTAGGGACACCTCGTAGTCCGTGTAGGCGGTGAGGCCGCTGATAGTGCAGGTGGTTGCAGGCGTAGTCACCTCGCATTTTTGAGGGCTGGTCCCATTGGTGATAGCAAAGTAGTGACTGACACCGGTCATCGCGCTGGGAGCTTTCCATTCCAATTTTATCTCTTTGTCGCTGAGAGGAGTGACTTCGAAATCAGTTAGAGCTATTGTAAGATTAAAGACGGCAAACTCGATTACTATTCGTTGCTAGCAAAAAACCTTTATGTGGTTTAAAAACCTAAGGTGAACTCCGAAATTTTGTTTTGAATGTAAAATATGTTTTTAATCTTCAAGTTAAGATTGTCGATCATACCTGAGTTTGGAGACCGCTAACAATTACCGGGCCGACCATGACCTTGTGTGCGTGTTCTTCAAAATATGCCTTACAGTCCGCCAAAGAACATGCGCTCCCAAATGTCGCAGCATACGAAATCCAAAGCCCTGTTCGATGCATTTGTTTGGCAATCTTCCGGCTTTCAGTCGCACTGAATAAAAGGTTTGCGCAACGAGCCACAGAAGCCGAGCTTGTCACTGAAAACACCGCACGAAGCACCGGTTCACTGAGAAAAGAATCTTCAGCTTTCTGCGAGGCCAGAGAGACCCGCCTGCAAGGCTGTCCCAATCCCAAGAACTCAGACGACAAGCCACACTCTCGGCGAAGCTAGACAACAACAATTTCTGGTCTGAGGTTCCTGGGAACATGGAGACTGCGTGTATCAACCCGAAGTGTTTATGGTCTGCTTTCCGACCTTCATCGGGACTCTCCACGAATAGAGCAACTTAAACCTCCTCTCACTATCTAAGAATTGCGGCCAAACAGTTTACTGCAATTATGGAGGCATCAGTCTGGTATAATCATAATGTAGCGGGAATGTTCATCTTGAGACGAGAAACATTGTGGTGATTGCTAACTCTAATTATTAATTCTGTTTTACTATATTAACGTATATCGTACGTTACACTTTCGAATACGAATTCTCCTTGCTGCACGTGTCTTATTCGTTAAGGGTCTCGGTTGGCTTATAGAGTTATACCAGTATTACAGACAATCCGTCTATTATACATTCAGGGTTGATCCAAACCTACATACAATACTATCACAAAAATATTATTGAAAAAGTTGACACGAAATAACCACGAATAACATTTTCCAGAATAACAAACGGAACATGTTTTTTTTGTTGTGGACTGCAAAAAATCTTTGAAAGGTGTTGAGTAATCGAGATTGCTGGCCGACCATGACCTTGTTAGAAATCTGTAGGATTTCAAATTAATCCGTTGTCCAGTGAATTATCCATCCTCTCAATCTAATACACAAATATTTATGGATAATTTAGCAGGTGCCACCCCCCCGCTCACGAATATTCATACTCTTCCCTTTGTGTCCTTGAGTTGTCAAAATTTTATTCGAAAAGCCGCATGGTCTCTGATTGAGCATCTGGTGTCTCTGACACCAAAACGCACGCCGAATAAACCATCGAATAAAACCGTCGCCTCCGTTATTTTAACTCAAGGTGCATTCATCTCCTTGGCTCATTGGTTAATCGTATAGCGTGTTGACATACCGACCGGTGGTGTGTGCGGTTCCACCGTCAACGGAGGTTCGCTGCATGTTCGGCCAGCAGTGCCCACCGTCGCATCACACGCCGACAGCGACACCACGTAGGCGGTGTTGGGTGTGAGGTCACTGATGGTGCAGCTTGTAGCATCACTCGGAACCTCACAGGTTTTGGGGTCGGCTCCGTTTGTCGTCGCAAAGAAGAATTGCACATCTCCTATCGCCGTGGGAGGTTCCCATTCCAATTGTATCCATGTTTCGCTTACACCAGTGAGCCAGAAGTCGATTGGACCTAGTGGTATGAATTAGGAAAACCGTTATATTTTCGCTGTCAGGCAACTTAAACAATAATATGATTCAGTCATTTTTAACGAGAATAAAACTTGAAAATAATGGCTTCGGGAATAAAATTCAAGCCCCTACTTCCAAAATGGCATCCACGTGTCGAATGATGCCAAGAATATTCATTGGTTACTGTGGCACGGAGTGTAAACACCACACTAGAACATCCCGGCCACTGGAATCTCCGTAACGTTGCTACTTAATTCTTTCTATAAGCGTCAAGAAGAAGCGACAGGGGAATAGCGCACTACGGTTTCCGTAAGGTCAGTCGGACCTTGTGGAAGGCCCAGACATTAGCTAGACGACTGTAACTCAACGCTGACCATGACTGTCAAAGAGACAATTCTAATAGGCACTTAATTAGGTTTTGAGAATTCTTTTCTGTTTTGTGCTGATGTTAACACATTTATTAGATGAATGCGCAATCCTACTCGATTTTCCCAAACATAAAATCGCATTTTTCACAAGATGTGAAGAATTAAACCGCATGTTTAAATTTACCTTGTATCCGCTCGTCGCCTCTAAAACGAAGAAAAAATGATTTTTTTGAAATGACTAGAATGCATTTCCTTATTTTGCAACGCAACAAACAGCTTTCGCAGAGGCTGTCAGAATCAGTCACGCGAGTGAACTTGATGAACCGAATTTCATCGCATCGCCTCTTACTCCTTCAATACCCGAGGCAAACACCAGAGCAATGATGCGTTATTTTCAAAATGATTGTTTCAGGTTACTCCCAGGTCTGCCGTCGCTCGACTTATTAAATGTACCCTTCACGGGTACAGTGTTCCAATCGTTTACGATTTTGGTAAATAAAGAACCACTCACCCCCAAGTTATTAACCTACCCAAAGACATCGATTCAGTGACTTTGTGCATTTGTGATCGCTTTTATTCTCGGAACCAAATTTACCAAACGTATTTAGTGAATAGTTACTATAATTATATAAGTAGACAAGTTTCTAATCAGCGCATTGCGGATTATTAAGCCCCTCAGACAAACACAATTCATCCAAAAACTCGCCTGAGGCATCGATGTAAAACTTTTCGATTGGATTATATTCGGTTATGGAGTGGAAATAGTTCGACCAATAATTTATGTTTAAGATTGTGAGAAAACAAGATGTTATATTGACTTTCGGATCGTGTGTTTAAAAGCCCCGAGAGACAAGCACGGACGTGTAAGTTGGTAAATAACAGGCAATATTGGGATATATATTCACAACGATTCTCACATCTAGCATATCTATTATATATCTTTATCTCCCAATGTTGTCAAGATTGAGCAGTTGGTAGAAGATGGGTTCTAATTAACGGGATTTTCCGATGCATTGGTTCAGAGTTGCCCCAGGTTCTAATTATTGATTAAAAAATAAGTATTAGGCGTGTGTAAATGGTGGCGTTTCCACGCACAGGTAGAGAATTGAAACAGGTCCTCTGTGTTTACGCTGGTGGGCTGCATATGCAAAATTCCGTCTAGCACAATTACACGTGGTAACGTAGTAGTTATCGTTCTATTAACCGCCTTTCAGTTTCCATGAAACCAAAAATAAACGTTTTCTGCGTCCACGATTAAATTATTCTTACAATACCCAATGGTTGAATGGTTATAAAAATAGGCTTTGAATAAATGTCCCCTACGTCAAAGAAATCAGCTCTTCATTTTTGCTAATAAGGTATTATCACAGTATGGAACGAACTGGTGGCTAGCCGCAATAATTGACGGCAACAAAATATTTGTATGAGACGTTTGGATGTATTTTTAAAATTTTTTGAACTCGTCTTTATGAAAACGAATGGACACTTGGCAGTCAACTGCTAGGCAAACGGTAGCTAAACGGAACTATACGGTTGCCGTTTGCATGCCGATTTGCACATGACCGATGACTATGAAAATATTGCGAAGAGCAATTCTTGAGTTGCGTGACGAATGAATTGACACACCCAAACTTCATGTAGCGTGGGTTTCGCCCCCAAGGCAAGACGCTTCAAAAGATTTCAATCGATACACTTATTGAAGGCGTTAAGAAACTGGAACCAAACATCAAACAGCGAGTACACCCTTTAGATGGTTTCAATTTTGCGGGGGTGATATTAATTTATAAGTTATATTTTGTCGGCGCACAACTTTCACACTGCGTACCCGTTACTGACATTCACTATTTTAATTGTTATATATTTATGGGCAGAAAAAAACGAGATTTACCTAACTACAGTGACAGTGAAAATCAATTTTAAAAAACATAAACGTTACCGTTTAGCTGTTCGTAAAGCATCGACTTCGAAACCTTGAGCAGAAAAATAATTAGTTAAAGAAACACGGTACTTAAGTTTTATAAAAAAAAATTCTTTCTCAATTCTATTGTATAGGGAAAACAATTATTTCCATAATGTCAATTTTAATTAACTTTGCAGATTAAGACATCTGTTTCACTATTGTTATTAGCAACACCTAGGAATAAGTTGAAAATATTAGTAACGGACTGTGTCCATAAAATATGCGCACGTTTTAACGGATAAATATTATTTTACGAATGCATGGGCCAAACCGAATCAAACGAATATCAATGTTAAACTATAAGATTAAATCAAAACATTCAAAAATAAACAGAAATGAACGCTGTTACGTATAAATAGTTAAAACCATACCTTTGACGTTTAAATAATAATACTACAAAATATGTTTATATGCATATGTATTGTGGATTAATATACTTTTATGAGGAAACGTACTTTGTGTGATTGTTAATGCCAATATAATCACTGATAAACCCATTGCAAGATATTTACTCCGCATCCCAAAGCAGAATTTTAAAACTGTGTGTCACCTTGAGCATTGAGAGATACAATAATAACATTTTATTTAAACGAATATTGTGACATGGAAGTTATTATAAAATATTAATGGTTTTGATAACCGATTTCATCTAAAAGCTGTATATTATTAGTAAAAAATATTAATTATTATCATATTTCGCTTATAGGAAGAAAACCTGAAATTCATAATTGAACAAACACTTTACTCAGAACAATCGTCCCAGAAAGCTGTCAAAAACTACCAACATTGATTTTTTTGCAAATTCAATTTGAAATTGTTTTATTCGGTGTATAATTTCCACATTGTGTTGTTTTTTTTTAAACGTTCAATCTACATTTTTATTAGCTGCAACCAGAACTTCCAAAGGTATGCCTGGAGTTCACCAACATCTAAGACGACGGATAATTGGCAAATATTTATTCACCAAGAGAAAAACCACACAAAATAAATCGGAGAAAAATTTGGATTCTTCCATTGAAAGCAATATCGACGAAATCATCACAAACGATTATAGCTCACGATAATAGCGATTGTGTTCGTCGTTGTAAAGTTTTTAACATTCCTCACGCTCAATGGCTATGCTTTATAATTTTTGGTAATTATTTTGAGCTTTTCCGAAGTTGTCTGCCTAAGAAAAGAACTATAATAATTCAAAGGGGGTCAAAGCAAGAAGTTGGCGCTAGATTCATCAATTCTAAAGAAAAAAGCCGAATATAAGAACATGATATTTAGCCAGAACTTATGACTTGGGATGCGTGACGAAAATGTTTATTAAACATACAATGCCATAGGGGCCCACTTAGATTTTATCTTGAACCGTCTCTTTACTAGCAGCCGTCGTCACAATTTAATGAATACCCTGCAATGGTTTATCAGTAGATGGGGCATCAACTCCGAACATCATGAAGAAACTTAAACAAATGGTTAGCAATATATAACAACAAGCAACACGTTGAATGTCAAAATACTGCTTCTTTAATGTGTATTAAAGGTCATTATTGAGCGCGTTGAAATTTGTGGCGGTTTTTTTATATTATTGAGAAATTCTCGGAAAACCTTCAAATCGCATTTTAATTCACCGTTCGTGTCTTCGGTGGCGCAACTTACTAGTTCCGCCTGAAAGCTGGCTTCAGACAAGGCTGCCCACCATAACCGGAACTGTTCAAGTTATTAAACATGGCCTAGTTGACTACAAAGACATCCAGGTGACCCGCACCTTTCCATCGGCAACGTGGAGGTAACTTACGTTACGTTGTCCTAGGAGATACCCTTACTGTGCGACATCCGGTGTTAAATCTACTGAACAACCTACCAAAAGAAGTCTGAGAGGAGATACAAACGTCAAACACAAAAGTCTTCTCGGCATTTTCTTAAATCGTCAAGCGAAGGAGGTTGTCCATCTACTCGTTGTTGGCCATGCGGTGTTGCAGGGAAGTATTACCCTCTGTGGTAGAAAATAGATAAGCCTTCTTACTAAGTTTCGCGTCTATCAAGCAGCTATCCGCCCAAATCCTAACCTACACTGGTAAAACCGGTCGAAAATAAAAGAAGTATTCGATAACTGGTCCGTGCGACTAATCCTGACGGCGTTCCCGGGTATTTATTGAAGAATTAAAGTTGCGATGCAAAAAGGCAGAGAAGCTGGCAAACCTACTTTAACGCCGTAGGCAATAGAAGTTCTCTTTGGGAACGGTTATTAAACGAAGACAACTCTGTCTCTATTTATATGAAACAAAGACCCTATTTTAGCCGTTTTTTAGGCGTTTGTGTGACTCATTCCTATATGCCCGCATTAAATCAGTCCCAAAAACAACTAGGTTCTTGATTGACTCATTAAACATATTCCATCATTGGTCATATTTCAACCCTTAGGCCTGTAATCTCTCTTATTGTTTCATCTGTCGTGATTCGCAGTTCGACGATAACTTCCAGACGCTGCAGCAGTTGCGACGGTCTTTCATCACCCAATTCCTCTTCATTAAACAGAGCGTTGTAGCGCTGTGTCCTTGTTGTCCCCGCCGATGCAGTCATCAATGTAGAAATAAGAGTATACTGCAGGGTTAAGTTGGATTTCATTGACCAAGGAAGGACAGACAGGAACGGGGTTTGGATTGTTCTGTCGTAGGGAATGAACGGGGATAACGGGCAACGGCTCTGATTCCATAGCCGGGGTACATGGCATCGGCTCTCGTTCCATAGCCGGTGCAGGGATGAGCGATGTCTGGGCCTTGTTCGGCCTCCTTTTCGAGCGCTCCGTCATCAGATTTGCCATTTTGACCATCAGCTCGCGGATCCGCACCGCCGTTGACGTCATGTCTTTGACCGGCTTGACGAGCCAATAATAAACTGGACTACGAGCAGTCGTCGACGTTCTCGTAGATATTGGCATCTCTGGGTGGATATTTCGGTTCATCTGCTTCACCATTTTTCCTCATTATAAAGAAGAATGGAAACGGATAGCACAGCTGACGACGATCCCAAAAAGTCCGCGATTCCGCACGGTTCTATTAAAACAAAACTCTTAATCGAGATGAGAACGGCAAAAGCTATTTGAAAGTATGTAAAAGCTTACTAAAAACGTTAGTTATAATTAAATATGATAGTTTCCTTCTACACACACCAAGCCGAAGCATCGAGCTGGTTTGCTCAGTGCTGTTCGCAGTCGCTATCCCGCAAATACATCACTTCCAGCTCTTGCGTCCTTTAATATGCGTTCAATTCTCAACAAAGTTGACGATTTTCACTCTCTGCTAACAACTGCTCTGTTTAAACCTGTCGGCGTGGTCTGTCTACAAGAAACCTTTCTTCGGGACATCAATCTGGATCACATATTTATGCCAGAGAATTTCGACATGCTTTCGTCAAGACAGAGTGGTCGGCGTTAAATCCAAAGGTGGTGGTGTCGCGAGTTGCATCAATCTCAGCTGGTCAAAATCGAACAAAAAGGTTTTCTGCTATGCAGCTAGTGCTATTGAATGTGTTGGGGTTATGTGCCATCCAAGGTCTCTTCAAAACTGCAAGTCTGTGACAGTCTTTAACTTGTATATCCCCCCATCTTCTACCAGAACAGACATATCTAAGTTCTATGATTCGCTAATACCTTTTATTTCTTCAAATATGAATGATTCTTTCATTTTACTGTGTGGTGATTTTAATTCTGCGCCTATTAGCCCTCTTCTTACACTTGGTCTAAATACCATAGTCAATTTTCCCACACGCGAAGGGAATCTTCTTGACCACATATTTGTGTCCGATTCTTCTCTGTATGCATGTCGAAAACGTGCACCTTTAGCCCAGTCGGACCACTGCATCGTTGTTGGTCTACCGAAAATATATGGCAAGGATAAAAAACCATCAACGTTGTCCCAAACCTAAAAAAATCGTATCCGCTCTCACTGCCTCCAGAACCAGTGTAATTTAAGAGATGCCGTTGCCACAACCGATTTCAAAGTTTTCGAGGATTCCGACTCCGATAAAGAGATAGACAATATCACTAGTTATCTCCGCTTTTTGTACGATACGCATTGTCCATTAACGGAACTATCTCGCACCCCCCGTGGCATATCTTCTCCATGTCTGAAACGACTGAGGCGAAAAAAGGAACGACTTTGTCGCCAGGGGAGGTATCGAGAAATTAAACCAATTTCGATACAGATCACAGCTGAGGTAAATCGCCTTAACAAAATTTTTGTAGATGAGCTGTTCAGAACATCGAAACCCGGTGACTTCTGGAAAAATCTTAACAGATTGACAGCAACCCGCCGCCAATATCTACCAAGTGGTGCCCTAGACCTTGATGCTCTGAACGATGGCTTTATCTTCAAATCCGCTGACCATTCCGCGGTACCTCTTGTTAGATCTCTTAATCCCAGCGCTTTCCTGCCCGCTCACGAATCCTCTATCTCCAAAATTTTGGCTGGCCTCAAGAGCTGCACCGCGGCTGGTCCCGAAAGGGTCCCTCTCCGCGATTCTTAAAATCTGTCACCGCGAGATTTCACCGTTTGTCACCCAGCTCGTCAATCATTCGTTAGGAGAATGCTCATTTTCTTCGGAATGGAGAGATGTCGCTATAACACCAATTCCTAAACCGGCCAATGGTTCCGCCGGACCTGTGAAGTACAGACCTATCGCCAACTCATCTGTGTGGTTAAAAGTGATTGAGAAGCACCTCCTCTCTAAATTAGATGACACGCTTAAAGCTGCAGATGACCCTCTTCAGTTTGCTTATAAATCAAATCGAAGCACTCTGGACGCCGTGGCTACGTTATCGCACACACTCCACTCTTCACTTGATGCCGGAGCTAAAGCCTTCAAGGGGGTTTTCTTGGACTTCTCCTCTGCTTTCAACACTATCTCACGGTCCCGCATCCTTTCTCAACTATGTGAAGATGGCGTTGAAGGATGGTTGATTAATTGGCTTCAAAACTATTTTTCTAATCGACGTCAACATGTCAGAGTCGGAAATGAAGCTGTAGTGACCTTAAACGCCCCCTTTTGTTTTAACGGACACGAACGAAATTCCGCCCACGAACGCTTTATCGCAGACTTACCGTCATGGCTTTGTATTATAAAATCAAGAAAACAATCTTGATTGCACTTTGGTTTGCGTTCTCTTATATTACCCCTTTATAACCTTGTCATAAAAAGGTTAAGCGGGTTTAAATATCGTCGTACCGCGAATCACGACAAAGCCTCATCCTCTCTTGCCAAATAACTGCGGTCTACTACAAGGCGCTGTGCTATCTCTCTTCCTTTTCAAACTATTACACGTCTAGCCTTCGGTCCCCTAACGACGTGACACTTATAAAATACGCGGATGACTTGACCTTATGCCATGCATGCAAGACAAATGGTGATTCTCAACAGCTCGGCCAGGCAGTCACTGAGGTACTCGAGTGGTCTTCGGAGAATGTTCTTTTGCTGAATGCATCAAAATGCATCCATATTACATTTTCCCTGACAGCCGCTGTTGACACTTCCGAAATCCCTTCACTGCATAATTTCGCTTCGAGCTCAAAATCTAAATTCCTCGGCGTTATATTTAACAGTCGGTTATAATGGAGTTATCATGTGGATGCCGTCTTTGGTAAATGCCGTCGACTCTGCTTCCTTGTTCGTCGGTTCAGGAGACTTGGTTTAAGCTCCAGCCACATAAAGAGACCTGTTTCCTAAACAGCCTTTGATAAAGGCGATACTAAGAATATCCGTTTAGTCGAAAAACGGGTTCTGACGCCAGTATGCTTCTACGTGTGGGCAACTCCAATCGTCGTGGTGAATATTCTCCATGAATCTATTCGTATCTGCGCTGATTTATCAAATGTTCTTAACGCAGCACTGGAAATCAATTCATCCTTCTGGCGTTTTAAACATGTTCAATGGCGACCCTTCGACCTGTCCTTTAAAAAACCGACCGGTTTTCCGTAGGAAGAGACTTGTCGGGAACCACCAACGACCCGACGAAGATGTCGGCATCGCCGGAATCTTCTTCTGAATGTTTTCGTACCCGTGACCCCAATAAAGCACTTAAAATTATTTTTATGTAAATGGAACATCTTTGGACGCTTCTTCTCATCGATTTCGCTAGACCCATCGACGGACCACTTCAGCAGATTCTTCGATATTCTGCCGTCACCCTATACCAGTGTTTCTCAAACTTTTTCACTTGCGACACACTTGGGATATCTGAAAAGTTTCGCGACACACCTTAAGTAAAAAAATATTTTGGTTAAACTTTATTTTCAACGTTTATATTTATAATGCGATGGGTGGGCTTGCTTTCGAGAGCAAATAAGGTTTAAACGGGGCTCTAATGTTGACAAACAAACACGCATTTCGTCGTCAAGTCGAAGGAGTCGCGCTCTCTTTTTTGATTTGATTTCAGTCAAAGCTGAAAATCCGAATTCACAAAACCATGAAGACGCGAACGGCAAAATGATTTTGACTGCTTTCAAACTGAGAGCTGGAAACAACTGCTTCAAGGAGAGCCAAAATTCGTCCAAACATTTTTCGGCGAATCCCAGTCGATGGAATTTGTCATTTATCAACTCGATCAGCTCTTCTTCCTCTTCACACGAAAGATTTGATGTCTGGTTGCTTCCAAACGGGTTGATCACCCAGTCATATTCGTCGATAGAAAGTGATGGAAAATAATGGTGAATTGCTAATTGAAGACTTGTCAGTGTGGACATGATGTCATCAGCGACTTTGCTCTTCAACTGAGATTCGTTTACGGAAGGGAAGCATTCAAAAATACCCTTCGAAACTTTGCTTTTCCATAGCGTCAGTTTTTCATCAAACGATTTCAGTTTGCATGTCGATGAGATAATGTTTTCTGATGGTCCTTGGAGACTCAAGTTGAGAGAATTCAGTTTGTCGAACAGATCAGAGAGAAACTGAACTTTGAGCCACCAAATCTCGTCACGAAGATCGAATCCAAAATTTGTTTCCTCGACTTCCAAGAATGAAATTACTTCTACTTTGAGATAAACGAGACGGAGTTCAAAAACCCCAGCATGTTTGAATATTTTGTCGCGACACACAGTTTGAGAAACACTGCCCTACACGATAACCAATCACATTGGTTGAGTCTACTGGGGTTGGGTGCTTGTAATTGGTGAACGTCCATTGGATTAGATGGAAGGCGTGTAAAGTCTACAATAAATTACTTTCTCGGGCTACTTCGGCCGATTCGTCAATATTCTGCCGTCACCCTACACGACAACCAATCACAGGTGTTGAGTCATTGGATTTAATGGGGGCGTTTATAGCTTTCGATTTATGAGCTCTTTAGACCACTTCGGTAGATGAATTTATCACCCTGGATAAAACAAGTTCGAACACGTTCTACGCGTATCAGAGACAAAGCTAATGACCATTTGTCTTTCAGCGTTACCCTGCACATGTTTGCGCAGTCAAACTGAAGGACAACTGAAAACAGTGTTCATAAACGAAAATTAACGATTTCAACAGGTTATCTTGATTGCTCCAATTTATGGCTTCTGACCTCAAAGCCTAGAGAAAGGAAAGACTATTAAGACAAAAAAGAGACGAGGGTCAGTATAAGAGCAGGTAAAAATAGAAGATCATTAACAGGTTGGACGTTTATAAGAATGGTTTACATGTGACTGTTGTCATGTCGAATATTTCATCCCGAAATTGAGTAAGTCACGCGTTCGAATTCCTCTTATTTAAAATCAACGAAACGGAACGGTTCCTCCAAATGACGGTATAAAAGGGCTACAACATACAAAGAAAATTCGTCCTTTAAAGGGACATCGAGTGGGAAACCCGATTTGTCGTCCGTTTGTCGATAACGCCTATAATTGCGGAGTTATGGTCGCTTTTGTGTGTAATTCACAGCAGTTCACGAACGCGAATCGTGGTTATTTGTCGCAGGGTGTGGTTTGAAATTATTACTGCGTACGGGCCAATCACGAGCATCGGACAAGAAGGGGGTGTCGTTGAGAGGGTGGGGTGGTCCCAGAGACTGAAATTGTGTAAGTCACGCGTTCGAATTTAGCGCGTGGAAAGACGCAAAATGGTGTGGTGATTCAATCTATATCTTTTAGTAAATTTCATGGCAATTTATAATTCCTCAAGAAAAAAATAGGTTAAAACAAACAATCGCCGCCTAATTGGATATAGTTTGTAGATTTAAGTGAAAGTGGTTACTATTTTTAACCCGAATTTTTCACCCCTTACTGGACACAATCACGCTGACGAAAGATCGCGCGTTTCTGCCCCCTAATGTCACCCTCTGGTCATGTCAGTGCATTGCTACCCTTTAGCCAGTCTTTTTGACCAATAAAAAAATAGTAGACCAATGGACGACTAACAGGCTACAACCAATCAGAACGGCAACACGGCACGCGCAACTGATTCCGCGGACGAATGGGAAACGAGCAACGAATAAGGGCGTTGTATTTTTTCGAATAACACCTGCCAATCGTTTGCGACCGTTCAATAATAATAATTGTAGTGGCTTTATTGAGGTCAAGAGGACCAAAACTTTCAGCAGTTAAAATAGGCAGCATAACAAGTATTAGATGTGAAAATTGTCTTTTAGTTCCTGTTTCACCTGCTCTGGTGAAACTAAAAATCAGGACAAATAAGGAATGGCCGAATTGCGATATGCCGCCGTTCTTGTTGGTATTGAACTGTATAGTCTACACATTGTTCGAATAGATTTACATTTAGATAAACTGGGATAGAGGGGATGGGAGGGGTCACTTAAAATACGAGTAGCGATTAGTGAACAATTATTGAAGTAGCGTTGAACGATGATTTCTGTGAGACAGCGATTTGCACTTTAGAAGGGTCTCCAAAAAATGTTTTTATCGGTAACATTATTGTGCTTTTATGGAAAGGAACGGCATATTTGTGAAATTGCAAGTTCTCCTCAAGACGATCACATCTGCGTTTCGGACCTGAATCGATATCACAAGGTTAGAAACAACAGAAGTTCAAACACGTGATTAAGTAAGAAGAGTGACCTTCGGCATTCGCACATGCGCATTGCTCATTTAATGGATTTTTTAGGTTTCCATTAATGTATTACACCCCGAAGCCGATATTTTATAGTAAAAGTAGGCCTTATTCAGTCTACCTTTAAAATCCGAATTCTGTGTCCGCATGGAACGGATGTGGCCTTGAGATGCCACGAGTATCGGATTGACAAACAGATTCACCGAGTGCTACCAGTTTCCACTTATTTAAACTAATTTTAGACACGCAGGAAAAATGCAGTAAATCAAGTTAGAAAAGTATGAGGACTCTTTTCCATGGAAGCAGACATCAAGGAAGACTTGAAAACTAGCGGGTTCTCTCGCTAGCTGTTTAACTGGACAAAATAATTGTTTTTTTTGGAACGCATAATCGTCTTGAGTTTTTCGTCCATATATAAAAAAAACCTACTGGCAGAGCATCACGATGAGGGGTGCAGTGTTTCTGCCTGATTTACCAGAACAGCCAAATGGTAATGAGCTGCCATGCAAATTTAGAGAGACATTCGATATAGGGTCGAGGCGATTCTTACAATTCAACCGAAATCGATTAACTATCAAATGCTTCGACAATATAATTCGGCTTGTGATTTTCACAGCACAAGACGTGTAGGACGCGTCGAAAATGGTAAAATGAGATGAATACGTCCGAAAATGACGTCGATCATCGTAGATCAGAAGATTTAATCCTGGCGTGCTCGCCAATATCGTAATTCGAAGACTTCGTGGCACCATGTCCAAAGATGAAGGTCGGGAATGAATAATAATGTTTTTTATTCAAACAATAGTTAGGGTCCCACCTGGGCCCAAAACCCCGACAAGGCGCGAGTCCTAGAGACCGTTTCGGTGAGTCATGTCTGGGCGTGTCCTGGTAAAACATGGGGGCTGGCCAGGTGTCGTCGATGTTATTTTAATTTATTCACGTTTTGGTTACAGCATGTGGTGTGGTGTGCGTTAGCCAATGGGGGTCAGAATAATGGATGTCATGCGTGGGACATAAATAAACACATCAATTAAGGTCATTTCGATCGAACCGTTTCTCGACAGCAAAGTAACCAAAACATAGAGAAACTCGACAATTGTACTTTAAAGCGCAGTCGAATCTTTAAATCATGGAATCGAAATTCTACGAATACCCCATCGGAATCACGAAGCTTCTGGCCCAGAAGAAATTGAATTTGGAAAACATAACCTCATTAACAATGCTGACCGCTCAATAAGCCCACATCGAGCTTTTTTTAATTAATGAAAACCTAAACTTTCGTCATTGTGAGAGTCGCCAACCGAATCTTCACATCTTTAACCCTTCTTGGATCCCCTTCATTCTTGTCTTGTAAATCTCTTCCACCACAAACAGAATGTAAGAATTTTAATTACCAAAGACAACGAGTAACCGAGCTTGAGTTCAGTAAATAAAATTTCTGTTTTACAGGAGCCTTTCATCTGGATGCGCAACGACGAGCTAATAATCCAAAAAATGGATGACAAAACGAATCATGGAGTTATGTTTTACTTATATTGTCCAACGTTCCGTTTTCATTTTCGTCAAAACGATGATAGAATTGGTTTTGTGTTAAACGAATCGTAGTAATATGGTTTTTTTTATTTAGACGGAAAAACCGTGCTTATGCTTAACGTTTGCATAGATAATTCCTGAATTCAAGCATATGCTTTACTAGTTCAGTCCGTCTTAGAACTGGGCTAGAAATCCTTAAATGTTACAAGGTATCTTAAAATCTTCGTTGAGTTGCTTTTCATGCCCGACAAAATAAAAAAATCAAAATATTTTATAGATAATATATAATATACACATTTTAAAACCGACACGTCAACATGTAATAAACCACTCGACTATCTACATTCTTGAAAAGTCCTCACAAATTTCGCAACCTCTGCCGTAGCAGGTTCTGTTCTTATCGCTTGCGGCTTTGCCAACCGCCAACAGAAATATCGTGTAGACCCTGAAGGCGGTCAGGCAACTGTTGGTGCAGTTTCTCACATTCGCATTCACCTCGCATGGTTGAGATTCGTCTTCGTAAGTCGTACCAAAGAAGTGGCTCACACCGGTCATAGATCTGAGAGGTTTCCGCGTAAATTTCATTTGATTAGCGCTGACAGGAGTGACCTTGAGGTTGGTTGCAGCTCGTGGTCTGAAAAGAGAAAAGGAAATCAGCTGGATTAATTTTAGACCCACAAGAACCGCAATGTTTCCACATAGAAGCTTTTTTATAGCTGTCATCATTGCATGAAACCCAACACTGCAGAGAATATCAGCCGTGCTCTTACTGGCCTCAAGCTACACCGCAACGGGTCTAGGCTGGTCGTTGTCTTTGAATTAATCCCGGACAAAAAAATCAACCAAACTAGCTTAGTCCTACCCAAAGAAGGAACGATTATTTAGTTTTGTCATTTGCATGAAACGTTCCTGTTCCGTTTCAGCGAAATCTCGAATAAGGTGTATACGGAAAGGTCGATTCCACACATTTCCTCCGAAACACAACGTACGGCGTTCATTTATAAACGTTTTGTAATGCAGCATCTGGTGACCCTTGAACCGCGCGCAACCACATACAACGGGAGTTAGTGATGTGATAAAGGAAATGAAGCTAAGCTCAATTGTTTTTCACTTTTCGAAAAAATACTCCATTACGTTGAAGACGTCGCTTAGTTTTTATAAAAAAAAACATATAATAGCGGCATTTTGAATGAAACAACTGGTATTTCTGAATCATATTTGAATAGACTTCACGCAATGAAAATCGATGCTGTTAACAGTCAAGTAAACTCCTAGCCACCCCACTTCGTGTAATTTTCAGGACGATGTAATGTTTTGGCCAATTATATGTAACGACTGAAGCTCAAGCATAATTACACAGTTGCGATCAAATAATTACACTGTTGCATCCGGCCACAATTTGAGAGTGGTATGGAGTCTTTTTTTAAATGAAAGATTCTGTGTATATGATCAATTTAAAAACGAACATGTGAACAAATAAATACACCACTTGACTACCAACTTGCCGTAAGTGTCTTCGTTGCCGTCGTAACCGCTGAACTGCATTTTCGGAGTCGTCTCTGTCACCCGCCTCTAAAAACACCTCGTAGTCCGTGTAGGCGGTGAGGCCGCTGATGGTGCAGTTCCTAGCATCATCATCAGTAACCTTGCATGTTTGTGGATTACTTCCGTTTGTCGTGGCCAAGAAGTGGCTGACGCCGGTCATTGGCGTTGGAGATGTCCCTGCCAAACTGATTTGATCATCGCTGAGGGGACTGGCTTTCAATTTCGTAGGGGCTAATGATATAATTAAAAAAAATAGAAATGAGATCGTCTTTAGGAGCTATTTGTGCCCTAAAATATTTGGCAATGACAAGAAAACCGTGTCGTCATCTATAAGGGCAATAATCTTTACGGCACAAGACACCGTTTTTTTCCTACAGAGCAAGAAAATATCTCTACTATTTCGGGGTTTTCATTTAGAAATGGCTCTTCAACTGCGGATTTAAAGAGACGTATCCAGTTGAAACATGAACATGGCTTTCGATTGCATCGCCAAAATGCATGGCAAGCCGATTTTCTGCTTTTTGTTCCCGAAAAATATGGAAAAATAAAAGAAATAATGAATAAACATGTATATATAATTGCATACCGCTCTGCCTTCAAGGCTCCTCCTCCGCGGGGTGATAGCCTTACGACCGTTGAGGAGCCGGGTACGCCATATGCCGTTAGCGTTCTACGTAAAAGCCTTTACAATTGCAGAAAACTGACAACATCGTCCCCTACGCCGTTGAAACCCAATTTTACGGAGAATGAGAGAACTCCACTTAAGTCGGCCAAATGCGTCCCATTCCAATGTACTGATATATCTCCAGTATACAGTAGTCCATCGACTGATGATAACTGTGCGTCGAAATTCGTTTCAGTTAAATCAATCATGCAGACTCCGAGATTAGGTATTTGCGAGTTCGGCTTCTCGCCAGGACCGAAGACATGCGGCAACCTGCTGCAAATGAAATTGACCTGGCCTTCGATCGTTTTGACCGGCGTTAGCAACTTCTATGCTACGACAGACAACGACGAAGCTCAATCATGCGAGGTGAACGCGGATGCCAGAACCTGCAATATTACCGGCCTGACAATCTACACTGACTACGTGGTGTCGCTAAAGGTGTGTGACAAGGCCGAAACGGATAACAATAGAAGCTGCTCTGCAGCGGTAAATCAATATGTGAGGATGTTTCAAGCAGGTAGGAAGCCAAGTGGTGAATTTATTTGTTCACATGTCCGTTTTCTTTTTGAACAAATCTACAAAGGATATTTAATTTATTCAGGATACCAAATATTATACTACTCTCGCGTTGTGGGCGATGCCTAGATCAAATGAGCATGATCACCAGGGAAGGTGTCTCAGAAAGAGGAGAGGTTTTGTGTGCCAACCTGCACAGTTAATATTAAGCATTTTCGTAAGGCCTATTTTGTTGCAGAAACTCTACAACTGTACAAAGTTGGCTAAAGTTGCGAATATCCACGTTAACTGCTCACAATTTCTATCTGAACGTACTGGAGCGTTTAGGGAGAAAATAACTTGTGGGTGTTAGCCATCCTTCATCTGTTAATTGGGCGACTAACAAAAGAGATAATTGCCAAGGCACTGCCTCGAAACGGCATATGATTCCATTCAAAACTAGACGTCTCTACTAGAGGCGGCGACAAATCGATTGCAGATGGATACGGTGTTCATTAGCGGTAGAACTAATCAACAATATATCGTCGGAAAAGATACAAACTTCATTCGAAAATTGGAATATAGAGTCGAAGCAACCTTAAAATAACCTGGCGGCGTTTCCAAAACCATTCTTATAAAATCCGAATCAACTAAACAATGTATTGAAGGTGGGTTTGATTATATTTATTGTCGAATCAATAAAGTAATGTTAAAAAAATATAAAAGTATTTGGCTTTTAGAAGCTAAGCATTGAAATTTTGCTATACGAATATTAATAGTATATAAATAAACTTGCTTGTTGTTCTTGTAAGTACCCGTCCAATTCCAGATAGGCCGATTACAACTCAGCTTGTCCTTGACCAAAGATAAGGTTTATTAAAACAAATTTAAATATCCTTAAATATTTAAACGATTAATTGTTCGATCCTTTATGGCTTTATATAATCCAGGTGTATTTTTAATTTGATATTTAATTCATTATATTATTTTGAGGGATTTTTTTATATTTGCTCCGAAATTCTGATTTAAGGTAACCGGAACTATTGAAAGTTAACATCGTATTTCAAATTAGTTCAGTGTATCGTCATAATACGCAATTAGATTGTAGAGTATAAACACTTTAATTAATAATAAATAAGGTTCTTAAAAACCTTTTACGTAATATAATATAGCTTTGGTAATTCTCGTCTCGATTAAGGGTTTTGTTTAAACGAGTCAATAGTGTGGGTTATAAGGGAGGACTGTTCTGGAACGTGGAACGGCACGCGGTTGGTCTCTCTTGTTGTATATTTCCATTTAGGTGCGTAAAAACCGGATGAATATGAATATCGTGAGACAACGAACCAGAATTGGATCCACTGCGAAGACGACGACGGAAGGTCGACCTGAATCTTCGCTCGAGGACATCGTAGAAATGGTGAAAACGCTGCTGACGGAGATGAAGCTGTCTCGCACGGAAACGTTGGCAAGAAGGCAGAAGACCGAAGCGATGAAGCAGCTTCGCACGAGGATGTTGGCACGAAGACGTGAGCTCGACAGTCGGAACGAGACGAAGACGGACTGGACGTTACCCGAGGCGCTTCTCGCATCGAAGCAGAAGCTGGGGGTGGAGTCGTCTTTCGTAAACCCGGCCGAAGAACCAGAGTTGTTCCCCAGTATCCCTGCCCTAAACCAACGACCATATTGCTTAACTCTCGTTACTCCTTGTCCTATTAGGGTAAATGAAGTCTCCTTAACTCCTAACGTGTTCTCTTTTGTCCACATAGATAAGCTTTTAGTAAACTAGGTTTTTCTTAATAATTTTCTGTCGGACACGAATAGTTTGGCTCAAAAGTGTCCTCGTGGTTGCCGTTGAGCGAACCGGTGAGATCGTGCATGTTTCGCAGAATGCATGTCCGAAAGCTTCCACGATACCACTGAAAGAGGGGCTAGTTGCCTTTAAGAGGCTATCTGACACCTTCCCGCGATGAGGGTGACTCGCCCAACTAATTTCTGTCAAACGTCGCCGACAGTCTTGAATTGCACGTGCATCTCCTTGTGACCGCATCCTCGAGTCCAACCGTCCTTTCACTACGGGACAGAAATATGTGAACGTTTTTTTAAAATAATTCGACGAAGGGGAGTTGTACTTGTGGTATACTTGTACTAATGGCTGCTGCACAAAATACTCATCTGTACTCGCAAACACGACCATGATTCTCCCAGAGTAAACGAGACTTAAACAACAATAGGAGCAACAATCACCCAATCAACGTCGATAATAGCACCAAACTAGTGATTTTTCGTTCCGACCCATAACAACCGAATAGGGCATGTTAAATTTCAAATATGCAGATAAGTTTATCGGTGTCGGCTATTACCATGTGAAAGTAATCTTTTTATCGTTTAGATGGGGTGATTTCGATGTTTCTAGGAGCTATTTGTGCCAAAATATATTTGGCAATGACAAGAAAACACTGTACGTGATCCCAGGCCTAAAAACATGTTGCTTCCGTCCCCACTTTCACCAGTTGAAGCATAATTTCCCAGATTCAGCAGCTGCAAAATTCTTCTTCATCTAACAATTATGCCGATTGTCCTCCCACAAAGGTAGCTCGATTAACCAGCAAGAAATTGTGGCGTGAAAATATCGAAAGAAAATAAACCCATTTAACGCATCATCTTCGTAACTGAAGGAAGTCGGCGTTTTGCATACGACCTCTTCAGATGCACAAAGCCTAAGCATCTACAATGATTGAAAGAAACAGCTTCTCCAGACTAATAAGTGGGACCTTTAATTTCGATGAAGTGACCGATGGGTTAACGTTTCAATCCGCCGACCAATCGAATAAATAGAGTTAACAAGAATAAACAAGGTAAATTAACAACACAAATATGTACCAAATTGGCTTAATAAATAAACACCTTGACAGATTTTGTTTAATTGAATCGAAAAGGTTATGTTATCAAGATAAACAAGGTTGACAAATTGGTTCTCGTGGGCCTAATGCACTGAAATATAAGAAACATTTCTATCATTGGAAAAATCCCGAAAAGCCGTTTAGCGTTACAGAAGAACGCTAAAGGAGCCAAAGAGACAAATCATCGTCGCGATTGGCAGCAGCGTGTAAAAAGTCCCGCCATAAACCACGTGAAATAAACAAACCTCTGTAAAATGGTGGTATCTATGCCGTGGTTTCCGTGTTTGCGTACTCGTTTCCTAAAACGACAAGGAAATCCGTGGAAACGCAATCAACCTCAAAGTTAAAAGCTGCAGTAAATGCTTTACATGAGAAGTCAAAACGTAATTCGTGTAAAAGGTAGAAATTGGTTTATCAATTAAATCCTTACTTCATTGAACCCTTAAAAGGTGCGCTTTCTATACATATGGCCTAGCGCTGACCACCAATTGCGCGATTGCTAACCGATGTGCTAACCGAAACAGCAAAACAAATGAAGTTTATTGCAAATAATGACATTGGAAATACGCGATTGTCAAAGTCACTGGCTGGAAATCGATATCGACGATCGGGCAAAAACTATTCATCCCCGATAAGACTTACCTTTGGCACGCGTTGGAGGGATGGTGAAGAAATGAATCCGAGTTTTTTCAGCCGCGGGTAGAACGTCTTATCTATTTGCCATCTTCGTTCGATATATATATATAAATGGTCGAGGTCAAAATCCTGGTGTTGTATTTACTTTATTCGTCCTGTACTTTTCTGGGTTTTGATTCTCAAACAAACAACCACACAGTCCGTATAACGAATGACGCGCGCAATAATCATACCGAAAAGTAAAGACATTATTTTTTTACTACTTTTTCACTACTTCAACGCCACTCCTTCCTCAAATAAATGAGGTCTACCACCCTTCCGACACCCCCATCGGTCTTCGACGCTTGGCTTCGTCTTTCATTATCACATAGTCAGCCTGGTCTTCGAAGACTAGCTTCGTTACATCAGTTATGCGTTTACGTCGGTTGAAAAAAACGTTAGTTTCCACCCTCCCTTCAGGTGTATCGTTGACAACTTCTTCGAGATAATTGTCCGTCATAATCTATCAGCAAGAGTGTAGTTACACCGCACTCCAAACAAAAGTACGGCTTATCCGTAGCTAGCGGGGTGTATCTAGAAACCCAAATATTCTTCTCCGTCACGTGGAGCACCGTTGTTACAACGGCATTGCGTGTCTTCTCTCGCCCGGCTGCCAAGAAACGTCGCTTTCTTTATGTAAGATTCCTGACCCTCTTATTTTGGATCGATTACCCGATTGAACACTTATTTGACCGTGAGTTTACCATGCATAAAAACTAACATCGAAAAATTGCAACCGTAGTATCCTATGGAATATAAATTAGAAAATTTATATGTAAATACTCTCTTATCTCAAGAATTGACCGTTGAGGTTTACTTCGTCATTACACATCCTGCGGAGATACTGAATAGTGTGTTTGTGTATGGCAGCACGAGAGACTCAAGACATAAAGCGATTTCCGTGACTGCATTCATTTTCTGTTAAAAAACTCGACTGTCGCCTGTCGAGGTCAAGTGAAACGCAGTCAAATATTACTATTGTGAGAGGTCAGTCATTTAAGCTATCCTGGCGGAGATCTTATTCTTATCAAGTATTTGAATACCGTTTTTAAACAAACAGTCAACATCTTGAGCCATTTCCACGTCGTTCAGTCATTCTTAAGGAAGCTGGGGTTGGGCGGTACAAAAGATGATGCCGTAACCATGATTTATAACCATACTATTGTAGTGTACTTATTTATTTACTTTTGGTTAAATCGATAAATTGAAACACCTTCCGATTCGAACATACGAACTGGTCGTTCTGTCTACCTAAATTCGGTTGGGCCGTTAGGATAAGAACAGATCTATTATTGAACCCTTCAATTGGCGAGCATGCCAGGATATGAAAGCATGGTTCACTGTGATCGAAGCACAATTCTCTTGTCTTGGCATCACCAAGGAGCTGACAAAATTCTATCATTTGGTAGGCGCTTTGACGCCTGAGTTGGCCAGCCGCTTCTCCCACGCCACCACAACTACTGGCGAAACTCCGTATACAACGCTTAGAGAAGCGATGCTTAGTCAGATGCGAAATTCTGATCTGGAAAATGTGGATTTCCTCCTGAACAATATTGAAATCGGGGATCGAAAACCTTCCGCTTTACTGCATCACCTTCAAGGCATTTGCAGTGACATGGGCTTGAATGATCGCTTTATCAAGGCCTTTTTCATTAAAAAACTTCCGCCAGCAATCCGGACGGTTGTCGCACTTGCCGAAGATGTCCCCCTAACGCAGCTTGCTAAAATGGCCGACAGGGTAGCTGAAGCCGACGCGCAACAAAGATATATCGCCGCCTTCGCAAGACAACCAAGCCAAGAGAGGAAGGAGATCACAAACCCAGCTTGGCACGAAGAAATGCAACGCCTGGTCCACCAAATGGAAACCAAGCTACGCGCCGAATTTCAAGGACGTAACCGCCAACGGAGCCCCAATTCTAATTCACGAAATTCGTCACCTTTCCGCAGAAGTAATCGCCCTCCCCTTAAAGACGCGGCTGACGGTTTATGTTGGTACCACACGAACTTCGGGCCTAACGCACGACACTGTCGTTCTCCGTGCCGACGATCGGGAAACGCCATCGCCAGAGAGTAATAGCGGCTGACTCATCTGGCGCTCCCTCGAAAAGCCGCGTACTCTTCATTCGGGACCCCAGCAATAATCTTTGTTTCATGCTGGATTCAGGCGCTGAAGTCAGCGCTATACCCGTTTCTAACTCCGACCGACAAACGTCATTCTCAACGCATTCTTTACAAGCAGTAAACCGTTCTCGAATTCCCACGTATGGAAGCCGCCGCCTTTCCCTGAACCTAGGTTTCAAGCACCCGCTGTCCTGGACATTTATAGTGGCGGATATTCCATCCCCGATAATCGGCGCTGATTTTCTCCACGCATTTAATTTGTATCCCGATATCCGAGGACGATGCCTGGTGGACGCCGGCACGAATGCACGTGTTACTTGTAGCACATGTTGCCCCATACTGTCTCACCTCAAGCATTCAACAGACAAACCGATGTGCCCCTATCGCTCCCTCCTTTTACGATACCCCGACTTGGTGAAACCTCCAAAGCACGACGCTCCCGTTAAACACGATGTCGAACATTTCATACGCACCCGAGGCCCCCCACAATCTTGCCGTTACCGCAGACTAGCCCCCGAGAGAAGACGAATCGCCGAAAAGGAATTCGATAAAATGCTGGCTCTAGGCATTATTAGACCGTCCTCCAGCAGCTGGTCCTCTCCTCTACACATGGTCGCGAAACAGACTCAAGGGGATTGGAGGCCCTGTGGTGATTTCCGGGCCTTAAACACAGTAACTGAACACGACAATTACCCAATTCCCCATATCCAAGATTGCGTTGCCTCCCTTCACGGAAAAACTATTTTTTCAACCGTCGACCTCACGCGCGCCTATCACCAAATTCCCGTCGCAGCAGAAGACATTCCCAAAACCGCCATCAAGACACCATTTGGGTTATTCGAGTTCTTACGAATGCCTTTTGGTTTGCGGAACGCCGCCCAGACTTTCCAGCGTTTCCTCGATTCCATTTTTCGCGGGCTAGATTATGTATTCATATATGTCGACGACATCTTGATCGCCAGCACGACACAGGAGGAACACCTAACACACGTAGAAGAGGTTTTTCGGCGTCTTTATCACAACGGCCTAGTAATCAACGAGAGCAAATGTTGTTTCGGCTCGTCATCGGTTCAGTACCTCGGACACCTGATTTCTCCCAAAGGATGTTTACCCCTGCCCGAAAAGGTGAAGGCCGTCTCAAGTTT
>JAPUBX010002194.1:0-21013 GCA_028672205.1 Proteocephalus fallax | reverse complement strand
ATGTTAACCTTTATCGTAATATCTGGTAGATGGTCATAATGTGTGTAATATGTGACAATAAAAACCATTCGCTTAATCAAACAAAGACCTTATTGCGGGGAATATTTGGAAAAATTGTTGTCAATACATTTAGAAAAATATATCGAAAAAGCTTTAATTTTAATGAAATCATAAATTGTATTTGGTTCAAATACGCATACAGCATAATTAAAATAGTATAACATATTTTTACATTAATTATTTATTTCATTCAAAGAGATACCAAAAAAACCGACAAATGAAAACTTTAACATACTTTCACACTTTCTGCATAAACGGAAACAGGGGAATAACACTATAAGGCTACGATAAAAAACGTTTTACGGTATTAAAATAACTTGTCAATTACGGATAACCGCAACGCCCAAGAATCCACTATAATAGGTTTCTGATAAACTCAATTGATCTACGAAATACTTTTTAGAAAAAATGATTGTGAAAACTCCGAAAAATGGAAACTATCAACCCATATAGTACACTTGGTCTCAAAACAATAGTTATTTACCACAAATGCAATTACTATTACTTACATTAGCGTTGGACAGAGTTGCGTCGTCTCCATACAAGGCAATCGCGGCTGCACAGCTGCGTGCTGTCTTTGGT
Organism: Proteocephalus fallax; assembly: GCA_028672205.1. Lineage (NCBI taxonomy): Eukaryota > Metazoa > Platyhelminthes > Cestoda > Proteocephalidea > Proteocephalidae > Proteocephalus > Proteocephalus fallax. The sequence continues at coordinate 20,371 of JAPUBX010002194.1, read as the reverse complement.
GGTGGCAGCGGTCGCCAGGATTGACTGTAAGCAAAAGAGAAAAAGACGGTTGCTGAGAACGAAAATACAGACAACAACAATGCGACGGCTACAAAAACCTCACCTTCCTTTGACCCAGCGCTTGCAGCTCGATAGACAACCAATCATGCATCTTCCGCTGCCGCCACAGACAAACAGTTCGTTGACAGACTCGGAAACAGCTGCACAACCGCGAGGGATCTTGAGTGGTGGCGCCTGCGTGACGCGTCCCGTCCAGCCATCGATCACCTTGACTGTCGGCAACGCATTTGATATGCCGTACGTTCGTCCACCAATGCAGTAGACTTTGCCTGAAAGACCAAAAGCACGGCGATGTGAACTTTCTTCCTTGCGAGACAAAACGAAAAGGTCGCGGCAGGCGACTCAACGTTGAGACTTGTAACGGCGCGCCCCTACAGATGCGGGAAACGAACGTCTATTTGCCTGTCCTGCTCAAACTGCGGCAACGTCATGACACAATCGGTTTCGTCGCCGCCTTTCGCCTTGCAATAGACGAAGAGGCGTTTTCGCTTTTTCCCAAGAGATTGGTCCTTAATAGCGGCATAGTGTTTTCCGAAAGGCAACAAGATGTCGCGCGTCCAGATGCCAAAGAAGCGAACGCATTAGAGCGCCGCAAAATACTTACACGCAATCACCATTCTGTCGAAAATTTAAGCCGCCACGTTCGAACTCCTCGACCGCCTCTTGGGACAAATCGGCAAACTCCTTGCCGCCAATAAGACGCAAGAAAGAGGCCACAAGTTGCTCATTCCTCTTCAAGTCCTTCTTGTTGACGAAACTTCCGACCTTGTCTAAGTCGAAATGGTCACGATGTGCGTTCACCGTGCGGCCTACATCAATCTATGTGACATGAGAGATATTTGGCTTGCCTCGGCCAAGATTGACCCGATTGCTGGGCGTTGAGTTCACAACATTTTCGATCGGTTTCGATTGTATCGGATGAAATCAATCGTTTCTTAATAAGCATGTTGCCAAAACTGGTGCATTCGATAAAAATCTAAATGAAACAGACAATTCCGTTTATATGTTAAATGCCTATTTAAAATTTTTTCGCTGCTTCGACAAGAATATATTCAAAGCCATCTTGTGCATCGACAGAAGCACCGGGTGACAGAAAAATAATATTTCCTCATTTTAATCAATGACTTGTACAATTTGAATTAATTAATCCATGTGAAAAAATACTTATCTTTCGTGATGGGAAATACCGTATCGTACATCGTTAAAAAGGAGTTAAAATGGGATTCCCTTATGCATCGATTTCAGACCACTGCATAGATGTAGAGGAAACTGGCAGTTTTCCTAAAGAAAGAGGGCGTCGTTTTAGCGCTACGAATATTTTGAATTTTTAGACAATGTTCTTTTGTTTGAATTCTTTATTTAGAACGCATCTTCAAAATTCTGAATCCGCTGTGGGTGCTATCACACCCATTTTCAAGGTCGTCGCGTGGTTGTGGAACCACAACGATATTTTAAGTGGGTGTGTGAATAGAGAAGGGTGTCGTTAATGCGTCATTGCGTTCAATAGCTCAGCCAGTCAAAATGTTGCACACATGCTAGTGATAGTCTACGAAGTTTCACTTCGTATTCATTCGTTTAAAAACGGGAATTTAGAAGTCTAAATCAAAAACGATCTTTTTATCGGTGGTCGGTTTCTATTTAAAAACGAACACTTAACGACTAATAATGCCACAATTGCCGACATTTAATATATCAAGCGTTGTCATGGTGTAGAGAATCTTATCTAAACCACACTGCTAAACGCAGTAATCGCTTATTTTACAATTTCCATTTGTTTTGGGAAAAAATCTACAATCAGTTCTCTGAAGCACAAAAATCAGGCGTACTGTTACGTAGAAGTGTTTTTTTTTAACTTGGTAGTTCACGGAAAGCGTTATTTAAATTGATGGCGTTATTGTTAGGCTCTACCAAACTGATGAAGGCTTGGCTTTTAAAATAGTGTCATTACCAAGCAATACGAATGAAGGCGTTATTCGAAGTGCATGTGTAAATCGAGTTGATGACTATCGTGTGTACCTGTAGAAGAATGCTTGAAGCAGGAGTAAACTACTGTTGTCAAACAAGACTATTACGTAAGGCCCTTTTTATATATTATAGCAAAATTGAGAATAGAGAATTTGCGAGGAAAAGAAAAATAAGAGTGAGTGCGACAATTCTCTTCTCAGGGTCGCCTTTGTCCAGAAAAACAAAATGGTCGTAAGTGACTTAAAGACATACTAAGACAACATTTTATGCTAAGACCACACCAAATTTGGGTTCAAATTAAGTATAAAAATCAGGGAAATTAAAGATTATACGCCTCGATCTTCGGATCGCAGTTGCGTCCGCTGTTTTTGATTGCGTTTAAGTCGCAAGGGTTAGTTTTTGCAGCAGCCTTGAGAAGTTGTTTAGTCGTTTAATGTTCAGAACTACAAAATAAAACGCATTTAATATTGTTTTGGGTGGTTTTGAGTCGTGCGTGCGCAGTGTTCAAGTGCGCGCGTACACGTCTTCGAAACCAATAAGTTCCGCGAATGGCTGCTCTGTTCGCTGATATAATTGCGAAGTTGATAAAAATAACCTAGCGGCGTTTCCAAAACAATTTATATAACATTCTTATAACAACCGAATAACCTAAACAATGTTTTGATGGTATGTAACACCCCTTGTTTTACTGTGATACTTTATCTTTCAGGACAGGCGCGCGGTTTCCCATTTTCTTCCGCTAATTACTCACGCCAGGCGCCGACAAAATCGTGTCGAAGTCAACCGACGTATCCCTGGCAGATAGAACCACGCTCAGGCACCTGCTCCAAGGCTTTAAAAACATTTTCGCTCGGAACGAATCGCAGTTAGGAAGGACATCAATTATCCGCAAAATGATGCTAGGCTGATCTAGAAAACAACCCAAACCGATGCCCACTCTATAACACGACGACCTTAACAAAATGATAGACTCCATGCTCAAAGACGAGGTTATACGACCATCGAAGGAGGATTAGGAGAAGACAGCTTTCATTCTTCCAAGTAGGCTATATGAGTTCGATACCATGCCTTTTGGTCGATGCAATGCTGCCGCTACATTCCAACACCTGATGCAAATTGTGCTACAGGGTCTATTCCCTCAAGCAGTGTTTGATCAACCTGGATTACGTCATTGTTTTTGGTTATACAGCAGTGGACAACAACCGTAACTTCGAGACCATCCTCACGCGGTTCGAGGAAGCAGGAGTTACGCTTAACCCCCAAAAGTGCTGTTTTTCCCAGAAATCCGTTAAATTTCTCGGTCATATTATCTCGGGAAATGGCCTGTAAGTTACAAACGAACGCATCGACGACGTAAAGAACTGGCCAAGACAGCAAAACCTAAACCGATTTACGAAGCTTCCTCGGTAACTTCCACGAATAACTATAAGAAGTTCATGAAAGGATATGCGAGGATTGCCGCCCCCTTCACAAACTGACACAGAAAAAAGCAAAGAAAACGTTCCCCTGGGCACCCGAACACGATGACGCTTTCGCCGATCGAAAAAGGGCTCTCTCCGATGCAGCCATCCTAACACTGCCCAACTTTGACAAATACGCTACACTGTTGACCTTGGACACAGACGCTCGCAACAATGCAATTGAAGCGGTACTTTCCTAAACCGAATTAAACGGATCTGAGCGTGTCATTGCATATGCCAGCAAGAAACGTGGTCACCAGATGCGGCAGAAAAGTGCGACTAACAGTTTTCTCTTTCAGGAAACATTTTCGGCCTCACTTACTCTTTTGTAAGATTAACATCAGTACCGACCATCGAGCACTCACATGGATTACGACAATTAAAGACTAAGAAAGAGCCATCGCACGGTGGTATGATGAACTCTAACAATACGATTTTGAAATCTAATACAAGACCGGAAAGGCCAATGCAAACGCGGATGCCCTTTACCGCATATCGGACATGCCTTACGTCGACTTCGCAGCATTCTTTAATGAACCCACGCTGTAACAATGGCCATTAAAACAAAGCAGCCACCCCGACACCGCTACAATCTATGAACGGGTCTACCGAAACAACAGCAAACCTTCACCAACCAGAATGAGCCTCGCAATCCCAGCAGCAAAACGCCTCTTGCACGATTTAAAACTTTATCCTCAAGTTCCAACAAAGCCGCTCCCAACCCGAACGAGTAGTAGTCTCCGGCTCTCTAGTCAACCACGTGATTTTTGACGTCTACGAGCAACGTGGTTTACCAGGAAAAACGAAAAATTCAATTAATTTTCGCTACTGGTGGCCAATTATCCGGGATTCCGTAAACACGTTATGCAGAACCTGTACTCCGTGTGCCAGTGTCAAGGGCCCAAATGCTCTGCTCCAACCAATGCCTGCCGGATCACCAGGAAAACGATTCGATATCGACATCGTCGCCCTTTTTTAGCTGAAAGAGCGCAGCAATCGGTTTATCCACGTGATGGTCGACTTCTTCACCAAAGAAGCCGAAGCACTCACCAACTAGGAAGCTACGACAATCGCCTTTAATTTTTTGAACAGTTGGGTCCCCGACAGTATCCACAGCGACCAAGGATCAAACATCGATAGCGTCGTTTTCAGCCACGTCTGCACCTTGCTAGGCGTCCACAAGACGCGCACCACCCTGAAACACCCCCAATGCAACAGCCAAGTAAACAGGACCAATAAAACACTCCTCGAAATTCTCAAGAGTTTTGTGCGTAACAAATACCCCCACAATCGTTACTGTCTGTTAGGTCACAGCCTCTTTGCATACCGCTCCACTATTCATTCGTCTACCGTATTCTCCATTTAAAAAAAATAGTAACACGTCGCGAAATGAGAATCCCAGCCGACATGTTTTACACGGCTCCTGTTCCTGTAAACTGTTCACCTATCTCCGCATACCCTGAACACAGTTATGCTTCAGATTCCCTAACTGACAACTTACCACCTACACTTTGTTTTCTTCTTTCATAATCATGTAGTTACAATGCTATATTTTGAATACATCAGCCTCTGCTATGTTCATTTGCCAGACGCATTCCGAGTCAGACAAACAAATAATATAACACTCGTTCAAAGGACTCCCTTTTGTCTAGCCCAAGCTCTCAAGACCAGAATGGTGCTTCTGGTCGGTTTGATTATATCTTGTTGATTCAATAAAGGAATGTAAACTATTATAAAAGCATTTGGCTTTCAGTAGTTTAGAAATTTAATTTTAAAATAAGAATATAAATAGCATATAAATATACTTGCTTGTTGTTATTGTAAGTACCCGTCAAATTGCGGATTGGCCGATTAACACGCCGCTTGCCATTGACCAAAATGAGGTCAATTAAAACGAATTAACATATATTAAAAAAATCGTTGATAATTTTATAAAATCTATTTTTTTGTTTAGATGATATTAAAAAAAGTCGTCTAATTTTGAAGGATTTTGTGTATTTTTTTCCGAAATTCTTATTTAAGTTAACCGGAACTATTGAACGTTAAAATCGTATTGCAAATTATTTCAGTGTATTATTATTGGTCGTTTGGAAGACAATAAGATTAAAAACACAATTCAATTAGCCGCCATTAATATACGTTTTCTTTAATAATATGCTGTCAGACGCGAATATTAGACTCAAATAATGCCAGACTTTGGGGGAAATTGTGGTGACTTCTTGTTACGAATTGCTATTCAAAAGTGTCCTTGTGGTCGCCGTTAAGCGCACCGGTGAGAAGGTGCTTGTTTCGCAGAATGCATGTTTGACGCCTTAAACGATACCTTTTGGTCGATATATTTGGCGAAACCACAAAAAGAGGGACCAGTTGTGCCTTATATGACAGTTTTTTTTTAAAATTGGTTTAGAGATTTACCCCGATAGAGGGTTCCACGTCAGCGATATTTTGGAATAGATGTTGGTGGTCACAAGGATGAAATCTGGTCTTAGTGGAAGGCACAGAAATATCGATATCAATGGATTGGAGACTGGTGCCAGAAATATTTCTTTAAATGACGATCATGCCTAATTTTTAACCCTTTAAAACCATCAAAAAACACCCCACATCAAATCAATTGCTAAGACGCCGATATACACGCACAAAACTGACCCCTTTTATTGGATTCGTGTTATTAAGCGCGCATCAACATTGCTGGGATAGATTCGAAAGACTCCGCATAACAAAAACGTATAGTGGACTCACTCGATTTAGGGCTGAACAACGCGTTCTTCTCCGGTCAGGTTTCGAGTTGATGTTTTGCTAGACAAAGGGTTTCGATTGGCGAGCAATCAATGACATACACCATCTCTTTTCATACCACTGCAACGTCTGAGTCGTCCCTAAATAATGTGTCCATAGAACAGGATTCTTGTATACAAAATTCTTCGTTAAAAACCATTTGATCACGTTTGACGATAGTCGTAAACAAGGACAACATCCGGACGACATAATTCGACACCAAAACTGAGTTTTGAATAATGTTGTTATTTGATTTAAAGTAAGCTTCATCGTCATATTTATCTATTCTTGACTGATTTCTGTGTACGATGCTCGCCTTTACGGCTATTGGACATCACTTCAAGCTATTCTGACATTGCTTTTTGTTTGATAATGGTAGATGTTTCCTGATAAATGTACGCTTATTAAAGTTCGCAAGAGGGCTTTTCACCACTATGGTGGCATTTGGGCTTACTGGATTCTCTTAAAAGTAAACAGAGACAAATTTTTTGCTTTGTTTTGCAAATATATATTGACGGCGAAAATGTATTTAGCGTCTTCTTATAAATAAAGTAAATTTAAGAAGTACGTGTGTATCTAATAACGACAAAAACAACAACCAAATGTGGTTTATTTGACGCCATGCTTTCTTAGGAGTTATTATTTCGAGAATACTGATATCTCTGGTATTTAGATATTATATATGTAAAAATTGGATTCGTTAGCTGTGTTATAATGCATAACGGACAACTTCGAAATTAGAATTCGAACCCACATAAAAGTCAGTGACTTCTATCAATGGACTTCGCACTGGGAACGAACATTACTAAATATAATTTTCTATTAACTCGAAGGGATGAAGTCCAAAATCACACATATTCCAAACGATAATTTTTAAATCTATGTTAATGTGAATCTACGGGTAACCTTAACTACACCTGATTGATGCACTTGTAAATATCACCACTCCAGATCAATTTAATCAATTGAATAAAAAATACTCCCTTTGCGGATTTGGCTAGCTCCGTATACACGTGCCTGCCTTTTAATTTAGCATATGTGATGCTGAATCAACTCTTCATAAATTGGAAAATTACATAATCATTTCGTTCTAGAAGGTATTCTTTGCAAACGGGGAACCATTGGGTGTGGATAACTTTTAGGTTATGACTACGTTAACATGAATAAGCCAACGTTTAACTGGCGGGTGCGTTTGGTTTATTTGAGATTGATACAGTTGTAAAAAGTTATGCTCTTCCTCACATATTCGGGCACGGGCAATACAATTTAATAAAGTATCATTAATGAAGCTGTTTACTGACCATATTGCTGAATTATTATTTGTTTATTTGCACCATTAATTATGATTCCACATTTTTGGTAGTAATGATTAGCTTTGGGGACTTGACCGGCACTTGACTGGCCTCAAGCATTTGGTTGCGACTAGATCGTGTTAAGAAAGTATAACTGGTGTCAACTGAATGATCTCCAAGTACGTGTGCAACGCTTTCCATCGAATATTCAGATTAAACATTTCATCAGAAGCAGGAAGCCACGAAAACCACCTGGAAGCTCTGAATAGCAAACACGATTATTTGCCACCTAGTACAATAAAAATAACAAAAAATAGTTGTAGGTCTTAAGAATTTGAGTTGTACGAATGGATGCTATACAAAACTCTCTTCGGTACTCGTAAAGTAAACTAGACTCAAACAAAAACAGGAGTAACAATCACCCAATCAACGTTAATAATAGCACCATACTAGCGATAAGTTGTTCATTCTTGTCACATTTAGTCCGTAACCCGGCACCTCCCGCGATGCATAACAACCTAATTATTTACAAATCGGGGCAGGTTACATTTCAAACATAGGGATAGGATAATCTATATTGGCTCTTTTCAGGTAAGAGTAAGGTTTTTGTCGTTTAACAGTTCTATAGATTTCGCTGTTTGCAAACTTTGAGTATTACGATACGTTCCACATAATCAACCCTCCCTATGCAGAGAATGCTTAATTAAACATGTTTGGCCGAATATTTTGTGAATGCATTACGTGAGAGTTTCCTCTTGGACAGTATGATCACGGCATCGTTGTTGGGTTTCCCAAAATATTTGGAAATTACAAAAAAACCCTAAAAATATGTTCTTAAATCCTCAATGTCACCAGAAGAAGTATAATTAATCAGATGCTGCAGCTGGAACTATCTTTATCATCAAACTATTTCGACGATTGTCCTCCAACAACCCAAATTAACAAAGGTAACTCATCGAAGCAGTTGGTAATTGTGGTCGGCAATTTGCATACGAGGTCTTCAGATGCAAAAAGCCCAGGCATTTACAATGATTGAAGAAACAGCCGCTCCAGACTACTAAGCGGGACCTACAAATTAAATGATGAGAAAGATGGTTTTACATTTGAATACGCCGACTGATAGAATAAATGGAGTTAACAAGAATAAACAAGGTAAATTAAAAACACTGATGTGTTCCAAATTGGCTTAATAAATACATTCCAAATGAGAACCGGTGACGCTTAATTAAAAAGAGCAGAAATGTGTTAAGATATCGGTGTTTGCCGTTTGCCAAAGTGAAAAAGAAAGACACGAATGTCTGAAATTAAAAGCTACTTCAATGTCCTTATCAATGTACCAGCTTCACTTGTGCCGATTTCTTCGGCGTCGAATAATTGACAGATGTTATTGATTACAAAATAATCGTTGGTTTGAAACCTGTTGAATCTGGCACACAAACATCACTTTCTCATGCGTGTACCAGAAAGCGTAAACATGCTGCCAGTGCGAAAGCCATCGGGAGTGTGTTTTTGGACTCTTGAGCTCTGCTATCAACCAGTTTCAAACTCCTTCTGCTCACATTGTATGCACACATTCTTGTAAGTATTGAACGGTATTGGTCGAAATAATTTACACTTGGATAAACTTCAATCGAGGGATTTCGAGGGGTCATCTTATGCACGAGCATCGATTAGAGTACAACTAGTGAAGTGGCGTTTAATGATGATCTCTTCGTTAGGGAGCATAGGCAGTCAACATTAAACCGAGATTAATTATTTGCCAATAGTCAATGGCTGTTACTTTCAATAAGAACCAGGTTGTTCTGCAAGAAATTTAGTATACAAATATAAATATGGCAAATACATATGCAGACGACTTTATCATAGCTCAATCCATGTACACCCTGTGAAAATTTACTAAATAAATAAACCTATTTGCCTCAAACATTCGAAAAACTGGTTAGTTTTTCGAGAAAAGGCAGTCTTGGCGAACTTCACCCTCTCCCTTCGCAAATACGGCAATTTAAAGTTCTCCTTATTTTCACATGTCAACAAACGAAGCTGTGTCTGTTTAACACTATCATCGTCTAACTGTGTTCCGGTTACGATTGATAACACAAACGTATCGTCCTAACAAACTGGTGTCTCGAATGGCTGCGTTTGTGACAGCGACCGGCGTTAATCAATCGGGATTCCAATGCGTCTCCTCATTATAGCTTACTGAAATGTGTATCCATGTTCTACAAAAACCGTTCCAAAAACCTAAGCGAATGTCTTATATTTCTTATGTCAGAACCCCACAATTGTGACAGCGTACCCATTTGTGTCAGAAATAACGAACCTTACGTCACACACGACTGCCTCGACCATTTCCTTGAATGCGTGGTAAAACGTCTACGTTTCCTATAGACATCCGGTTCTGTGACCACTTATTTGATGCGAACGCAGATCCGCTGACGCTTACACGTCCCTACTCATTTTGAAACTGATATAAACCTCGAATATCACAAAGAGGCATCCTGTATGACGGGAGAAAGTGAGTTGCCTCACTTTGAGTGAACCAGAGGGTTGTAAACACCATCAGATCGAACTTCGTTCCATAGAAAGATAGAAAGGCAAGATGGCCGCCTCTTATCCTATCATGTCTTTCGTTACATATCCGAAATTTGAAGGGTACTTTTAATCAAAACAAGCAAGTTTATTTATATACTATTAATTTTATTATAGCAAAATTTCATAACTTAGTTAATTAAAACCAAATGATTTTATAATTGTTATAATTCCTTTATTGAATCGACAATATATAATCAAACCCCCCATCAGGACATTTATAAAGTGATTCGGATTTTATAAGAATGATTTTGGAAACGCCGCCAGGTTATTTTAAGGTTTCTTCGACTCTATATTCTAATGTTTGAATGATATTTGTATCTGCTCCGACAATATATTGTTTATTAGTTATATTTCTGATGAACACCTCCGTCTGCAATTTATTTGACACCGCCTCTAGGAGAGACTCTTTGTTTTGAATGGAATCATATGCCGTTTCCATGCAGTGCCTTGGCAATTATTTTATAGTTGACGGCTTATTAACCTTTGCAGGATGGCTAACACCCACGAGTGATTTCTAACCTAAACGCTGAAGTACGTTCAGATTAAAATTGTGAGCGGATAACGCGGATATTCGGCTTCAACCAACTTTGTAAAGTCTTCGGGTTTCCACAACAAAATGGGCCTGACTACAATGCTTTATATTGGCATTGCAGGTTGGCACACATAACCTCTCCTCTACATAGTTCCTATTAATGATATATCACAAAGTTAGCCTTTGTGACTCTTCCGATTAATGGCGTCACACTGAGCAAATGTGTAGGAAGATTTACAACATCTCGTGCATGCCGCTGTGGATTCTGTTTTTGCTAAACGCCGCTTTTGCAAGTCAAAGAGACACTGAGATCCAGCGTGAATCCACACCTGTATAATTCCCCTCATACTTTTCCGGATTTTTAAATCGCCGAAGAAAACTTTGACCAACCAGTGGAAAGAGCGTGTTTAATACGAATATTCGCTAAGAGGTCTCGTACAATTGTTAGAATAATAGCGGTATTATTTATTGGCGACGTTCATCTTGTCCCGAGGGACGATTGTTTTGTTGACAAAGTGCATTTCATTGTTTAGGGTAACAATACACCTCTGGATGCTTGATTGATATTTCATAGTGTGAAATTATGTTGGATTTAAAATTTCGCAATTGCGTTAAGAATTCAATAAAAATACTGAAATGGTGATACGTTTTGATGTTTTGGACAAATATAGCAAATACGATTTCCGAAACGTCATCATTGCTGCTATTTTATTTTACTCAAATATGGCATTCCTATATTTTAGCTGTTTTATGCGATATGGCAAAACGAAACAAATCGCCGGTGCGTAAACATCGATCTTCGGAGGATAAGCGATCGAGGCTGAGTGTTGAACAGCAGAATGTTCTCTTAAATCCGAACGACAGCGTTGGTGATGGGAACCATAGCTGGTCAACTGCTTATGATAGCCATGACGTTGAAGGAACATGTATTATAGGAACAACAGGCGTGATTGGTGTAGTTTCGTTTAGAACTGGTGAGAAAAATAATTTAAACCAACTGCTAAATCATCATTAGCATCGTATTCACGCAATTGGAACCAGGAAAGGAAGGTTTTCATGGTGTCTTAAGCAACGGTTTCGGAATTGATGAAAAAAGAGAATTCTGTGGAAAAGGCGGACTGGGCCGCCTTAAAAGTCTTTATATTTGTTTTATAACACAAACAGACTGCTTTATATGGGCCTCAAATTCGAAAATCAGATGCAACTTGAGTTCAAACAGCAATCCGTAGGTGTTTGCGATTGGTAAAAAATGTCTGGACCACAGATATGATAGTTATAAGAAGAACTTACAATTTCACAAATATGCCTGTCCTTTCTTTAAAAGCACAAAAGTGTTACCGAAACAAGCCCTCTTAAACGGCCGTCAACTATTGGCTTGTGTTTTTCGAATATATTAATGATTTTATCACGATCGAAAATTTCAGCCGAAAAGAGTTTTGATAATTTTACACGAATAGCGATTTGCAGATTTTTCTAACGATATCAAATTAAGCGGCGATTGTTTTTCCGAAGGATCCGTTTTTCCTTTCAAACGTATCAAATTCATGCAAGAGTGTCGCACTCTATTAATATTATTATGGCTTACATACAGGTAGGTGCCTCAAACACGCGTATAAGACATCAAATTGAAGAAAGGTTATCCCAATTGCTTTTAGTGCTTATTTACAAATATAAACCGATGCAGCTCGATTTTTTTCGAATTATGATATAATTTTGCTGATGTAATAAAATTCGTACTCGCTTGGCTGCCTATTGGTTTTCTCTTAATTTACCAGCATAGTCATCCTTTCTGCGTGCCCATGATCAAAATAAGTATTGGTTTATATCAACAACCGTAGTATTTGCGGTGTCGCAATATCATTTATTATGGTTTTTTTCTTCAAAGATACAAAAATCTCTACGTTTGAATTGATATCTGACTATTAAGCTACCTTCCTCGTCAATAGATAGGGCATAAGAATCTTGGCGCATGTTCTCCAAGGTCGACCTTGCAAACTAAATGTCCTATTATTTTAGCACCAATTCATATCTAGTAAATCCTGGCCGCGCTACTTCAATTGAACGCGTGACAAATCGATTGCGAACGCGTAGAGTTGCGAGCTTGCGTCCCCGGGATTGGCTTACGCACAACGCTTCTGTGCGAAAAGATGCATAGGCGGCCGACGATTCGCGTACACACACCAAATGCAACTTTAAACATTTGCCCCCTTGCTCTGTTAACAATGCCTACAAATAGAAAAAAAATGTGTTCAAACGTGTTAATCTTTATCCAAACTAATGTTAAAAATCAGACATGAGAAACAAATCTCATTTAAGGTCCTCAGTTATAAGAAAGCATTGCTGCTTAAATCACACTCCGTCTGGCCCCACTAAACAACATCTTGACGAAAGACTTTACTTGAAATGCGTTCAGGCAACTAAAATCATTCTCAGTTCCAACCTCCTCCTGAAAAACTACAACTTGAAATACCTGAACGAAGTTGCCGCCGACGCTTCTTGTTATGGTGTTTTAACTGTGGTCTCCAAAATCCTTCCACATAGTTCCGAAAGGCCATCATACTTTCTTCCCGAAACCTTACTGCCGCAGAAAAGAATGAAACTTTTGAGTTGAGTTTTGCTGCAAAGAAATGACTCATACCGCTAACTATTTTCTAATTCCCAAATAAAGACTCAAAATTCTTGAAGTAAATAAAAACTTATATCATAACTAATTATCCACATAAGTATATTTAAAATCTTTAAAGTGATAAGAAAAAAAACCGCAGCACACATTAGTCACTCGCCAATTTAAGTCGACATATTCATCGAGTTGACTGACGTTCGTAGAAACCCTCTGGCAGAATACAGGTTGCTATTTACTAATTCCATTTTCGTAGATCTCATTCTTGTTCGGACATTACATTTCGCTCTCTAATTTTCATTTTGGTATTTGTATAATGGAAGACATTCTAGTAAACCAACTTCAGGGTACTTATTTCTAATACTTTATTAGCGTTTCGATGCTCGTGAGCTATTTGCCGTTTTGTCTTCTTGAGAATATATGATAATCCAAGCCCAATACATCAGGGATTTTCGTCCGGGCACTTTGATTGATTACCACTTAAGCCCAAATAGCTAAATATGGGTTTCAGGATACACCGAGTACGTGAGACAGCTTGAATAAATCAATGATGTGTTATGCTTTAATTGTATGGCTAAAAGGTTACCATATGCATCGCTTATTTGGTTTATTGCGTTTTGTTTAATATTTATGCACTGTAAAGTTCTAACTGGAAGACATGTAGCGATTTATTTTAACGAAGCTTAGTTTTTTACAAAAACGTTTGTAGATTTATAGTCACAACTAAGCAATCTAATTTACTAAGTTATACTATCTTTTTAGCCGAGCGCATTAGTTTCGAGGCATTCTTTCCAATATACCAAGGACTTATGACAGAGAAAAAACAAGTCAATGCCGAAGGGTTTATTGAAGGATTTCGTGTTTTCGATAAAGAGGCTTACGGGCTTATCAGTGCCGCTCAATTGCGTCACTTGCTGCGTCACGCAACGAGGTGAGCGTCGTCTAAAGGAATAGGTCGATTTGTTGTTGGAAGGCATGGAAGACTGCGAGGGTCAGGTACCCTACGAAGGTGGGTCAGTGTTGCTTCCGTCTTCTTTTATTCGTATCCTTCATATAACCAAAATATCACGGTACACTATTCCAGCATTACCTTAGGCACAATATTAGCATCTTAAACGTTAATTGACACGGTTTTTTGCGTTTTAGCATACCCATCTTTAAAATATATCCGTAAAATAAACATGTTTAACCTTCATTGGTTGTTAAATGTTGTAGAAATGAGTTTTTGTCAACCCATGTTTACAATACTTGACTCAAATTTGGGTATATCTACAGTTAAAGCTGCTTTAATCACCACATCTAATTGTTCTATCTTCATCTTTGTACGTGACTCTCGATTCTGTGATTTTGAAAAACAAGCAAATAAAACATAAAGGACACCCTTGTCTACTTGTTAGGACAGACTATTAACCAGAATGTTACCATACAGCAAATATTGGCATTGACCAATTTAATGGATTGCGGAATACCGGTATAAAATTATTGGTGTATCAACAAAAAAAAGATACGGAGTTTGGTAATACCTTAATTATAAATTATATTTCATATAACTAAACTCGGTTTTACAACGAAACAAAACAGTTGTAGGTTCAGAGCTATGAAAGACTTTTTAATCTTGATGATTTTCCGGTTATGATTGGTGGGCACACCGAACAAAAAAACGGATTGTTCGTTAGATGTAAGAATGGTTATGTTTGAAAGTTTAATTGCCAGAAAACGTTGACTCTCGTTTAACTATTTAAATGTGTGACTTGGGATTTTAGATTTTTGTTTCGAAAATTGCCGCAAACATATCATTACAAATGTTTTTTTAAGACATATATTGTAAAAGTCGACACACGCTGGCAATAAACGGATTTCGAAAGAAGCTGATTCAGTATGGCTTCTCAAAGCAAGTCATCTTAAAGCTTTACAGCCCAACATTTTATAGTTCAGTTTTTAACTTAATAACGAGATAAAATAAAAGGTACCACTTAACGATCCATCCAACGAAATACCAGTGTATTCGTTAAATCGGTAGTTTATTAGATGTGAAGGGGAGTCAATATTCAGTTTGATCAATCATCGGTAACCGACCATTTTTAGTATGCGTTACTTTCAGATTATTAGGAGCTGACTTTTAATCTTCATATGCAACATGCGCCATGTTTAGGAGAAAACTGTTTGTTTCATAAAACATGCATCATATTCCTTGCCTTGTTTTAGTGAATCGCAGTCGACGTTCATGGGCGTGTTATATTTCGGATCTGAAATTTTCATCAAATAGGCGGTAAGTTATATGTTATTATTGAACTCATTGATGTTTGCTAAGTTTTTAAACGGACCCTTTACTATTTTCTTTCGGTACATTTGAAAAGTCTATTATTTGTCAAAATACTTGCTAAATTATCCACTGAAACGATTGTTACGACAAGCGAATAACTAAAAACTCGCCATTTTTAATTTAAGATGAATCTATGTACTGTTTATTTTCCCTTGGCGAAGCAGCAGTGATATACGCCAAGACCCGTGTCTGTCTGAAAGACTGAGGCTGATTGATCATGCCAGCAATTTGAAAGAAAGCCGGTGCACCCACAACCAATTATTTTTTTCGTTTAAACAGGAAAAGATCCCACCAACTGCAGGGATCGTTGCCAAAGATTTGGTCTATCCATTTGAACCTCTCTTTTCTTACGTGCAACATTCTCTATTGCACCTCGGAAACGTTTTACTGCTACACATATATCTGTCGCGGGTCATTTATGACGGTTTCCAAAATATTATAATTTACGCATGCCGCGATTTCGATAAAATTCGCGATTTTGTAGAATCCAATGGGAACAGAAAACGGTTGCCTCGTATTTCTATTATAGTAGTCAGTGGCCATGGTGCAAAGAGTATATGAGATGTTATGCGTGATCTTGAAGGACCCCAGTTCCTCCGTGGGGTGGAAGACTTTATCTGCATTCCTGCTGACCTCGTATGCGACGTAAATTCTCGTGAACTTTAAGTCGGTTTTAAAAAAATACCGTGCCGAGAATCTCGCCGCTGTCGCCACTGTGAACTTAGGCGTTTATTGCAGGCGATAGAGAAACGGCATAAGTGGCAGAGGATCGAATTGTAACTGAATCGTTTGGGCGAGGTTAATGGGAATTGACAGGAAAGTAAGTTGTCGGCTCCTTGTTCTAGAGCTAGAGAAACGGGCGTCGGCTATTTCTCTTTTGCCGATGAGGACATGATTGAAGGCTGGGTCTTAATCTGCAATTCGTTCTGAAGTTCTGACGTTCAAATTGCCAGTTGTGAGACGACTTTGCAGAGTAAGTCAACCTTCGACGGGGTGCTGTCGTCGTCTTTAATGACAGTCGAGGTGGGAGGCAGTTGACGGTTTCAAGTCAACATAGTAGATAAGACTGCCATTCTGGGCAGGATCCTTTTGGTAATTCGAGCCGGATGTTTCGACATTATCTTGAGATAAAACACGGCAGAACCTGTTCGCGGCACGAGGGTTGAAAAAGTCCCTATTTCGATATCGCTTCAGTATCATTAAAACAAAACCCCATTATTCTAGACTAAAAACCAACTACTACAAAACGATTGGACATTATTTATAATTGAATAGGAGAGTTTTCGTCTACACAGGCAACTTTCAACTTGTTGAATTCCCCTGTGCTAGCCAACTCCGTATCAACTAAAAGCGTTCTTCGTCCCTCGATTTTTTTTGGACCCGACACTATTTCGCCATTTGATAGTAATGCTGCCAGCCCCAAAAATAGAGAAGGCGATTGGATCACCCCTTTGGGAGAGGGAACCCCGAAAGAAAAACCCCTAGAAAAAAAATCAGTAATTCACGTCATACAAGGAGTCGTGGATTTCGCTGGTCGCAGTCGCTGGTAACGTTCCAGCGAACCTGCTTCCGACAGGTTGACGTGTCGACAGCTGATTCCAACTTTATCTAAAGCAAGGATGGTTGTTATGCTAATGATATTTATAAATATAAATTATGTAAGCGTACATTAAACGCTCTTCCATTCATCTGTTCTTCCGCAAATTATACCAGCCACCACGCCAGTAGACGTAGTCTTTCGCGACAGAGCGTCCTCAGCTTCGAGGACACGGCCTCTTTAGAAGAGAGCGCTCCAGCTTTCCCAATGGGTGACCAGTCGCCAAACACACAGGTTCGTAATTGTTAAGGGTTATCTGTTGACGCGCATTGCATATATTAGTAGAGACCAACATTGGGCATTTTATTCTCACGTCGTTTTGCATTACTTTGCATGAACAACATCTGTTCTTATGATCTAGTTTATCCTTCTTCACACTGATTCTATCGAAAACCAATAGAAATTCAACTGACTCGATCAGAAATTTTTAAATTTGTTTTTTCGCTAATTTAATAGTTGAATTTTTAGTGGGTGATAGTATAATGCACCTGCTCCCAAAAGAAGCTGTCCTTTGCCTCAGATTGCAAAAGTGGGCTTTTATTGTTTGTGTGTTTCAAAAAAACGGTTTATTGAGAATATATATCTTTGAATTGACATTCATTTCCGTTTATCTTTGTTGCATGTGAACGTCAAATATTCAAACCAAGTAATTTGTTCCATATAAGCGCCTCGTATAACCCTAGAGACGGTCTAATAAAAACAGTCTACACAGCTTAATTAACCAGTTATTTCAGTATCAAATGCTTCTGAATATTAAACATCTTTGCTGCCTCAAAGGGCGTCTCGGGTATATATAAACCGATGCTCTCTGCAAACCCATGGGCTAATAAATACGCCAGACGCCCTATTTCTTCAGGAAGACTGTCAGAATTATTATTGTGCTTGTAGTATTGACAGAAGGTTCTTCCTGTGGAAGTTATTTGTACAGTTGAATGAAATCGATACAATGAGAATTTCGTGTTCACTTGCGGATGATGAATTTTCTCTATTGATCTAACGCATCGTCGCTTTTATCGAACCGCGATACGAATTAAACAATCAGGTGAAATCACGGAACCTTACAAATCAATTAATTTCGATATTTTTTAAAAAAAGTTTTAATCCACTGGAGGTTTATTTTTCAATTGGCTTAACACTTCACCGATTCCATGACACTCGAGTTATTCACAATTTATGATTGCCACTGTTGTTTTATAGATCGTTTAAGGTCTGCCCTTTAATCTACGTCAACGCTACTTATCCTCATCAAACTTTGATTTTCATATCCTATACCGTTTGCTTATCGATAATAAATCTTCCCTAAACACCTCTCTTACTTTTCGCTCCATTCTGCCTCAGTATCAAGGTGCATTCTCACCCCTATTTTCTCCAGGTCTTCGAACTAGGGAAGACACTACATTTAGTGAAACGCGTAAAACGTGAAAGTTACCAAGTTTTATTACTTACACTTTCTCTCGCACGTTTATCTACCCCATTAATATGCACCCTGCTGAGGCACAACCCGATCGAGATGCTTCCAAGACCCCAGGTTTCGAAGCCAAAACCATTCGGGTTGCTAGATTCTCCCCTCCCGACATTAATTTCACAAGCTACACGGTCCAACCCGATCCAGTGCCCCTCAGCACTGTAAAACCCACTCACCATGGTACCGCCACATAAGACTATCAGGCATCTTTCCCCCACCCCCGATACCTCTAACAAACCAACCCATCAAATGACCGACAATTTTTGCAATGGATACCTTACTGGTTCCAGAACCCTACCGCAAGCTGCCCATCCGCAACCGCCAACTTTCCTTGAAATCACCATGTCGTCGTCACCATGGAGTCGTCCGACTGTTAACGGAAACATTTTACGCCGCACCATTGGGTTTTCGCAGTTCGACGAGAATGTTATGTGAAGGCGTTGTGTTGTGTTGTGTTGTTATAACCTAAGTGCCCGATTACACAAAACAGCAAAGGAGTGAACGTTTATTTGTATTTGGACCACATAACTTGCTGTCGTTGTCTTTGCCACACATTTAGGTAATCCAGCTGACTGCACCAGAGCTCACCCTTTGACTATGTGTTGACAACATATTCGTACATTGAATTTTTAAAGTGTCGTAATTTTTCATAATACTATGAGTTTCCTCATAGGAAAAAATAATAGACCTTATTGACATTTTATTTATATAAACACGGTTTAAAGTAACCTACAAGTCAATGCAATACGTAATTAACACATGGCATTGGCATGGGAAGATCCAACGCCGATGACTGGTGTCATTCACTTATCATCCACGAAAAACGAAAGTAACCCTTAAAAATGTGAGGTGAATTTACCGGCAAGAACCTGCACCATCAGCGGCCAAACCCATAGACCAGCTTTGAGGTTTCGCGAATCGCGTGTGACAAAAAAGAGGCCGATCTAAGCCGAATCTGCAGTGAAGCGGTTGCGACGACTACAAAGACAGGTAGTTTTATTTGTTCTGACACCCGTTTACACCTTAATCAATGTGCGTAACATATTGAAGAAAATATAAAGACTGAATACAAGAATATATTATGCCCGAACTGTGGTCAGCAAGCCATTAAATATAAATCGGCCCAATCACATGTTCAAAATAAACTTCGGTTCAATTCTTTATTAAGTTTTTGGTTTCAAGCGAAAAACAAACGTTTGCATCTAATTTAAACTTAAAACGCCATGAGGTGTTAGTTATATCGCGGATAAGAATCGCGTGAGAGACGTGTTATTTTATAGTATTGTTGTATTGGTTTAGTAAGTACGGCTGGCATATTTGACCGTACAAGTTTAAATCAATAAGTCTGAGCAATATAATGAAAGCAAAAAATTTCGTTTAAGCTACTTCCGTGGGCCTCCTCCTTCTTCTGCTTTTGAAAATTCTGCTCTACCGTTTTAAACACCAAAAATCATATTTCTCGCCAGTGATATTGTTTGCCTATTTTCCAATTCGCGTTCGCATGCAGAGTGGCTTGTAGTAAAGGGATTTATTTTGAAGAGTGCTTTCACAATAGACGGGTAAATTCCTTTAAAATCGATTCTTTAAAAAACCTTTTATCAGGGCAGATACATTCCTGATCTCTTTTCCACGTAGCTACGACTCACAGAAGCGAATTCGGTCTCTCCCCAGAAGGTGACGCTACGAA
>JAPUBX010002192.1:0-62157 GCA_028672205.1 Proteocephalus fallax | reverse complement strand
GCGAGAAAAGAATCACGTTGCCGTATAATTTGCTTTGAACCCACGAGATTGGGGAATAAATATTGGTTTCACGGAAAACCCCGGTATTTACGGATTAGCCTTAGGTCTGTTTTTTGTAGATTACAGTGTCACAACTCTCAATCTGTCAGATAGATTGCGACGTAAAATGATGTCAAATTTTCGTAGAGTAAGAGGTTCGAGTTTAGTTATAATAAGAAAACAAACACGTGGGAACATGAATTTTTCAGTGTGTATCTATTTGTTACCCCCCTTTTTAATTAATATTTGTTTAGGCACCTCGACGGTTTTTTGGCATTCGTGAAAGACCAACAGGAAGCGTTTCTTCGGGCGCGCGTAAAAGCAGACAAGACGATGGTACCCCAAAAGACGGCCAAGGATATCATGACTATGGTGATAGTCGCCGCGGACATCTTACTAATAATCTGGGTGGACCTTCAAGCAATCCTGGAAAATGAATGTGACGGGTTCCCAACATGACGAGAAACCTCCGCATCCTGTATTGAACGCAGTCGCATCCTGCCCCTTCACGAGAAGTTTTCCAGCGATGTGAGCCCCCGAATTTACTAAAACATGTTGTACACAGTAATGCTGCAGTTGTTCTAAGTTTATATGATGATTGCACGTTTACGCTGTTAAAGATGATGGGGTATCCGTTTGCCTAGGCTTTACCACAGCGGATAAACTTTCGATCCGTCGATATAATAAGCATAATTGGCTTGGGGTAAGTAGGGGATTGGTTTAAAATTTGCGGAGACCATTCCTTATAAATTCTACGACGAAAAGGGTATCGTTATCTTGGGCTTTCCGCTACCAGTAATTATTCTTTTGGACGTTTTTACATTGTCAGCCGACGAGAGGGGAAACATTTCAACTAGTGTTTCAATCGCCAATAAGTTCACTAGGCGTAGTTCCAGCGTAGTAAAAAAACCCACAACTGGCTTTGAAACTCATGTCCCATAATCATTCAAACACGAGTAAGTGCCACCGAAAAGCTTATCGTCGATTATGGTGTTTAAATGAGGGCGTCATTGTTCCCTGTTGTTGCGAAATGACTCTGCGGCGTACATCTCTTACTGAGTTGATTTATTGAATTCCCGGGGCATGAAAGGATGCGAAATAAGGCTTGTTATTTGCTTTTCTCTGCGGCAAATGTTACTATTTTGAGGAAATTCTTAATTGATTCCGTGTGCTGTTATTAGTTGTACGGTAGAATTAGGGGTTTTTGGATTAACGTATGTTTTAAATAAGCAAACCCTTATTTAAAGAATGCCAGGATTCGTTTCAACGAAAAGCTGATGACGGCGTTGCACATTTTGAATAAATGTCACCTATGAGTTCTGATGAGGTAGACTTGTCGACTTCGATTGTAAATGTCGGCGTTTTTAATTTGCCATTCGCACAAGAAGCGCCAACCTTGTCAAGGTGATGGCGAGAGGCAACGTTTTGAAAGACCGTGTCCGAACCGCGTCGGACGCTGCCGATCCGCTGTAGCTGTCATCTTAGATATTTGGGCTGACGGCGTCTCTGGGTTTTCATAGGGGAATCTTATATCGCACTACTAACAACATACAAGTATTCATATTCGGTCACATTCGTTTGAGAACCAATAAGGATGGCGATAGTGTGTTTTTAAATTGACTTGTTCATTTGTCGAATAAGGTAGACAGACCTTAGATTAGCAGGTTTCTTGGATGCGCTAGTCGTGTAGTTTGCGCCCGAGAAAGCATTCGCTTTGTGTTGCGATAAGTGTTGTTACGTCTTGATTTCTGTGGGGAGGGGTAGGGGGATTGCATGTTCTTGGGGTTGTCATTTCAGTGGATTGTTACCTCTGTCGCTAGAGTGCTCGAGGATCGTCGCTTCTCGGGTTTCCCGTAGAATTTGTTGCGGAGAGAAACCAAGACATATTTCACAAAAATGTGTCGGGTCGTAGTGTAGGTGCCGTCACCAGCTTCACCCGCCTTTGTTTTGGACGCGACTCTTTCCACTTCACTTGGACATTTCCTTCAACCCGTAAGCTGTACGGAAGTCAATCAGGCTTGCAAACCTTGGTGGTTGTTATTTGTAGTCAAGTTTAAGTAACTTTAATTCAGTTACTTACATGCCGAGATGAACCAAACATTCCTGAACAATGATTAACAGTTTGAGGCAATACCGTTGGATGCATGTACACAGCTGTGACTGCCTGAAATACTTATGCTACAAGGTTATGCAAATATTAGGTGCCTCTACAGAAACAAGCGAAGTGGGGGAAACATTCTCTTAGAAAGATAAAGACAGAAACAAAAGACAAAGAAACGTACATTATGGTGTTTTAAAAATGATATATGTAGCGCTGGAAGTAGCTTATGCTCTAGCAGAACTAGAGTTTGTGTTTTTTGATAGTGTCCGCTATATGTGATTTTATCTTTATTGTTTGATTTAACGATAACGCCAAAACCTGTTGTGCTTCACTGAATGTGGGCTCGCTATGTGTATATTGGCTGTAACCCGGCGATGAAATGGCGAATTTGTTTACCAATAAGAATGGTATTTTGGGAAACATTAGCCCGATCTTGTATATTGTCTTTGTTTACACAACATTTCGCGCAACTGTAACTAGTAATCGAAAAGTAGATAGAGGTCGCCAGGGGAAACGTAACAGCTGATAATTAATAAAGACCCCCAGTGCGATACCATTTGGGTCCATGACTTAGAATTATGCAGCACGTACGAGAGGATGAGCCAGCTTCATTAATGTTGCGAAGGATGTGCGGCGATACAGACAAAGTCGGCGCACAGGGTATGTTGTCGGTAAACCCAAAGGGGTTCGGCCAACTTGTCCCTCATTCCCTCGTTTGTGTCTGCGCACATCTTGCGGATGCGGTCTATATTTGTACGACGAACTCCTCAAATTCCGCCGTTTCATTCCTCTCCTGTATGAGCCGAAATAATTTGGGTACTTGGTCGTCGTTGAGAAAATCATTGATGGACGAATTATTCACTTGTTGAGAAATTGTTTTCCTGCTCGAAATAAAAGATATTTATTAAAGATAGTGTGGGGTTCAAGGTTCCGCTGCCCAACTCTGGCTAATATCGTCACACGAAGATTGCTTCCGTTTACATTTACTAAGGTATTGGTGGAAATAAATTCCAAGATAGATGTATTCAGATTCATGCTCTCAAAATGAAGCAGTCGATTGTGTTTTTTTTAAGATGGGCGTTTCTGAAAGCCTTTTGTGTGCCAACTCGAGATAACTCGCGCGTTCAGCATTGCTCTACGCACACAAACGATAGTCATCAAGTAGCTTTTTACAAGCACGTTGAATCACACCTTCATTCGTGCTGCTCGTAAACGATACCCATTTTAAAGCCAAGCTTACATGGATTTGGTTGAGCAAAATGATATGATGTGCCGTCCAGTTTTCTGTTAGCACGTTTATTGACCCCATGGCAAATAAATGAATTCCGTGTAACGTAATTTGTTGAAGGTGAAATTGGCGTTGTATGGATTGTGTCTGTTTTAAAGTAGCAAACGCTTGTAACTGACAGACTTAACAAATCTTAAGCCGCATTTCCATTAATTAATTATGAAAACACCAAGTGAAAAGACCGTTTATCACCAAAAGTTGTTTCTTAAGTTGTATGTTACGAAGCCAGCGAGTTATATCGACGTCGCCTTTGCTTCTGTCGATGCACAATAATTGTCTATCAAGCGATTCAGTAATTGGGATGAAGTTGGCGTTGAATATCTTAACAGCCAAATATTTTAAAATGGGCATTTCAACGAATTAATTAACGAAATTTAACATCGAACAGAACTGACTATCTAATTTGTATCAGCAAACTAAGTAGCTATTCGCGTTGCTGATTGGCTTCGAGGACGTGTACGCACGCACGACTCAAACCCACCCAAAACGCTATTAGATGCATCCAATTTTGTAGCTCTTAACATTCAACGACTAAACACCCTAACATGGCTTCTGCAAAAACTGCCCCGACTGCAACTTCATTGGTCCCCTACGGTGACCTCAATGCCCTCAGAAACAGCGGACGCCACTGCGACCTCAAGATCGAGGTGAGCCAATGGGTGAACCGTCTAACCTCTAATCTCCCCAAATTTTATCGTCACGTAAAAACAATATAAAAAAAGTGGGGTCTAAGGAGAGTGTTTTCCAAGTTGGTGTTTAAGTCACTTCCGACAATGTTTTATCCGGACAAAAGTTACCCTGAATGACATACATGCGACAATTTGAATTGAAGAGTCAACTGTGGGTGCTTCTTGCATTTCTCGTAAAACAGTCGTTTTGGAAGTCCTTAATGATGAAGCCGATAATACAGATAATCATTATTTTCCGTGATAACATTGGCACTTTAGAGGAACCGAGTTGAGTTGATAAGCCTATTTCAAATTATTACAAACTTTGTGAAATCGAAGAACGTCTTGCTTAAACATATTCTGGTACTCCTATAACCCCTTTTTTTACAACCAACGACATCAATTGCATTGGAACGAGCGTTATGAATCACTCCTTAATGTGAGCCCTGGCAAACATTCATTGCAATGAATCGAAGTGCCAACATGAGTCCATTACATTAAACCCTGATATCGGGGACCGACCCATTCGATGTGATACCGAATAATTCAGAACATTGTAGACTAAAACAGTGCGGTATAGTGTGTCGAATTGAATCTTTGATTTGTTAGAGAATCGTTGAATGTTTTCAGTTGATTTATATTAATTTTAACCCTATCAAAGAAGCAGTTCTACATTATTCCTATGAATTCGTCGTAAACAGCGTTTTGTTAATGATAAAAAAAGGCTTAAAGTTCTTTCTCATCACTCTTGTCCTTCCATTCCTCTCATATGTCGTCTTCTCCCATTCTCCTCAATATTCTTCCTTTCTCTTCGTATCCTTCAATCTCAATTTCTATGTCTCAAATTTAACGCATTTCGACTGGTAAAGAAATGTTGGTTTATGTAAAGTAAACCCGTCTTCATAGATACGAAATATTTTTATTTATGATACAAAATTGATTGCTTGTTCTAAGATGACTTTTAGTATCTACGATTGAGGGTGATTCTATCTTCTCCTGGGAAAACCTGGTATTTGTTTTCACACAAAGATAACGTCCCTGTACAAACGTAATGGGTTAAAAACCCTCCATGAAATATGATGATCAATGCAATCTGAGAGAACGTTGTTTATAGGGCGTTGTCAACGATGGGTTTCGCTAGAAACAGCTTATGCTCAAGTAGAAGAGGGTCTATGCAATTATAAAGCGTGATCTTTTTGAGAGTATCCTCTCCAAGTAATTTCATCTTTTGCCAGAACGACGATAATCTTATGATCCTGTTTGACATTGGTTTGCTAAAATATATAAAGGGGTCTTACCGAATAGCCTCTCTTTGACAACACAAGTTGTCTCTCGCGCCAGGCATTGTTTTTCGCGCAGACACGATCTTCAAAAACAAGATTTTTGCAAAAACGTTAAATCATGCCTATTTTCTAGCTGCTTGTTAACGATACCATTTTTTAAGCGACGCTAACATCGATAAGGTAGAGCCTAAGAACATTGAATTATGCTTTCCTTGAATTACCAAGTTTTGACTAAAAACCGACGGCGAAGCGTGAGAGAATCGCAGATCGAAGCAATACGCCGGATTTAAGTGCCCTCCAGAGCGTAGTGGCGTGCACTTGTAATCTGGAGGCCGGGTGGCGGAAACTGTCTCGCGTGAATTATGGACAAGGCCGCGATTATTGTTATTTCCTCCATTCCTGTTAAACATTAAATGCTGAAAGTTCTGGTCTTTGTGACCTTAATAAAGCGTAAAAAATATTATTATTATTATAGAACTGATTTTAGAATGAAAATAGTAAAAAGAAGCGATAAATTCGGTTACTTGTGTTGCCAAGCTTAGATTTTCTACACCCTTTCAACGTTTATTATATTAACTATAAGTAATTGTGGCATTAGACGTCGTAAAGTGTTTTTAAATTAAATTACACTTGGAAGCCTATTGCTAGTAAGTCTGTGCAATCTCCCGACTGCCTGAGCCATTGAACAAAATGACGCATAAACTGCACTCATATTTCATTTCGTCGTGGTGCCACAATCACGCAATGACCTTGAAACTTGGTGTGATGGAACCCACAACGCCTTCAGACCATCGCAGATAAGAAGCAATACGGTTACCGTAGAAATCGATGCCAAGGAAATCCCATTTTAAGTTCCTTTCTACGAAGCAAGTTATGAATTTCCCCATCACAAAAGATAATCATTGTTTTTACCTCGTTTAATTTATTCAAATCTTACAAGTTTTTGTTTAAATTAAAAGAATTTTATTTCTCTTTTAAAATATAATCAAATGCAATGAGATGAACATGGCGTTGAATATATTCTCATATCAGCAGAGGAGAATTGTTAAATGGGCATTTCTACGAATTTATTAAAGAAATTTCACATCCAACTGAATTGGTGGTCTAATTCGCGTTTTAATGGAATTAACTGCTTTCGCCACCTGCAAATTACGAAGCGATTGATTTAATTTGATGCAATAGAAACCGATCGATAATTTTGGGAGTTGCGAATTACAAGCGGCGTGCGATTTGTGCACTCAACGCCCCAACAATCGGTCGAATCTTAAAACTACGCCAGATGGTCTAAATGGTCAAATAGACAACAATCGGTCAATTGTAGTCGAGCCGAGCCAATAGGTGAACGCCAACATCTCTCTCGTCTCCCATAGGTCAATGGCTCCCGCACGGTAAACGCGCATCGCGGGGTTTTGGCCACGCGATTGCCGCTCATCGGCGAGCACATCGAGAGGCACTCGGCCATTGACGGTGGACACCTCCGGTTGTCCTGGAAACGGTTCCCCAGGAGGTAGACTTCTGCTTTCTCTGTTGACTCATTGTTGTATCTCGATAGGATCGTTGACCTCGTTCTGGACTACGCTTACACTGGAGAGGTCAAGGTTGCAGAAGACACGGCTGAACGGCTTTTCTTGTTCGCCTTCATACTGGACTGTAGAGATCTTCAGCGTTTGTGTGTCGAGTTTATGGCCCCAAGGTGAGGGGATTCCTGTCGATTGTTGATCGCTCTCTTTAGAATGAATGAACCAGAGAAGCAATCGATGCGCCTGGAAATTGCCCGGGCAACGAAGAGCAAAGTCATTTACTCTGTTCTTTTTGGGAGTCTTTCTGACCAAGATTTCCTCCGTGGACAGTTCGACTTGGACGAGGTCGTCGGTTTCCTGAAGGCGTCCACTGCGAAGGCAGACGAACTGTTTCGTCTCATTTGCACCTGGGGAGAGGACCACGAGGAGGACTTGAAGAAGAGGACTGGGGGGCTGCTTGCCGCTTTCAAGCGTCTCATTGGCTGCATTGAACTTGCCGATTTGTCCCAAAAGGTGGTAGATGAGTTCGAACGTGGTTACTCACCTTTCAGACTAAATCCAGATTGCGGGTGAGGCATTAGCAGTTCTCTAAAGCGTTGGTTTCTTTGGCATCCAGACGCACGACATCTCCTTGTCTTTCAGAAATCACTTTGCCGCTCTTAAGGACCAATCTCGCGGAAAGAACGCCAGACACTGTCTCCTTCCTTCTCTTGATAGAGGCCGCACAGTCACAAAGACGAAGGAACGCCTTCTCGTATATGGCCAGGCGAAAGACGGCGACGACGACGACGAAACGGCGTGTCTGACGACTTTGCCGCAGTTTAAGCAAGACGGGCAAATAAACGTTCGTTTCCCGCTTCTCTGGAATCGCAGTGTTGCCAGTCTCAACGGTGAGTCGTCTGTCGCGAGCTTTTGGTTTTGTCTCGCAAACAAGAAAGGTTACATCACCGTGCTTTTGGTCTTTCAGGCAAAGTCTACTGCATTGGTGGAGAAAGGCCCGACCGATTGGATGTTTTGCAGACAGTCACGGTGATCGATGGCCGGACGGGACGCGTCACGCAGGCGCCACCACTCAAGACCCCTCGCTGTTGGGCAGTTGTTGCCGCGTCTGGCAACGAACTTTTTGTCTGTGGCGGAGACGGACGGATTGGTTGTATGTCAAGCTGCGAGCGCTGGTTAGAAGGAAGGTGAGTTTTTTGTGGCCGTCGCGTTCTTGTCGTCTACCTTTTCGTTCTTCGTTTTCTTATTCTCGATTTTGCCCGCAGTCCATCTTGGCGACCGCTGACGCCACTCAAGACAGCATGCTGCAATGCAGCCGCGATTGTTTTGTCTGGAAACGACGCCTTTCTGCCCAACGCACCGCATCTCCTCTTGACTGGTGGGGTTGGTCGCCGCAGTGTCCTGTCCAACGTGTCGCTGCTGAGTCTTGGGGGGGACGAAAATGCGCCGCGCTGGATCGAATTGGCGCCGATGAACCACGCGCGCAAAAACCACGGAATGGCTCGCTTCGCTGGGCGCATTCTCGTTGTGGCAGGTTCTGCCGTAAGCTCTGTGGCTAGATTCGAAGGCTGCCGCTCTGTAGAAATGCTGACGCCCCCGCGGGCAGTCGGCGACCCCGGCCAGTGGACTGACCTCAACCCAATCGGTGTGGATTGCCCCTGGTCAGTTTGCCTCGCAGTCCACCAGAATCGTCTGCTCGCTTTCGGTATGTCCAAGTCGTGATGAAAATTATTTTTATTCTTATCAACTAAAAGACTTGATTCCTTCTTCTTCACATTAAAGAAACACCTCTCGTTGGAAAATCACAAATAAGTGAATTTGTCGCCCACAAAACTGACGAGGAGGTGAGATATTTTCATGTTTCATTCGCCTTTCATGCACTTCCATGTTGTTGGACGACTGACGCCTTGGCGTTGCCGTGGCAACCGCAGTGCTGTTACTGACTGCGTCTTTCTGCTTAAATTTTATCAACACGGAGACAAAGATTCTCCCTTTATTGTTTTGTCCCTGCTTCCTTTGCAGGTTGATTTGAAGCGATTCAAGTGGCGCCGCATTGACGGTCTTCCGGACGGTCTTTCGAAAATCCAAGGCGCAGTAGTCGTCGACATCCCAAAATAATCCCGCATGATTAATTTATAAAATTTATTGTTCCAACGCATCCATTGTCAATCAATTGTTTTCTTTGGAATAGAAAGCCTTTTCTTTTATTTTCGGATTGAAAAGAAACAAACGGTTGGTAACATAAGCGGATTTTTAAGCTACAACAAAGGCCTGCCTAGGAAGAGGGGAAACTTTAATAGAATTGGAAAACCAATTGCTACATTTGATGAACATCATTAAATATCACTGGTGGGAATGGGACAATTGAAATTCAATGAATAAATGCATGTTACTGAATAATCACAAGATAACAGAATTCTACATAAATATCCAGGTAATTAAAATTCGAATTGCGGTAAATGTCTATTGTATTGAGACCAGGTGTACTATGTGTCGGATAGTTGTTGCGTCGTGTTTGTCCAAAAGTCGTTTGAGAATACCTTGCAGCTCACAAATGCTAATGGGTTTTAATGGATTGTAATTTAACCGAGATAGCTTCCAGCCATCGACCAATAAACATTATTAATATTATATTTCTATTCGATCACCTCTGGAACAAAGTTCGGAAATTTAGAAAAATCGCGATTTAAAATGAATGACAGCGTATCCGGGCAGTTTATTTCAAACGAAACCTCAAACAATTTATGCAATGCACGCGTTGCATAAACAGTTTATAGCGTCAACGTACCAATATATTGTTTCGTTACTTCGAAAATCAAACGATCATAATTGAGCATAAACCTGTGATAAATCGTTTCTTCCTTGATGATTCGACAAAGACTATTTGCATGGGTTTAAATAGCTTTTTTCAAATGTAATAGGCCAGCGTTCTAAATACTTAGACAAAAAATATACTTCCACAAAGGGTATGTGGGAACAAGCATTATTTGACAATCTCAGATAAAGGTATACCCGGTTATTTTGATTAAATCATACTTATCCCTAAAGACTCTTAACACATGAGAGTTAATATGTCAATTTCCGTTGGATATATTTGAGTTACCAAATACATTATTGCATTATTAGACAGACAATCGTTTTAAATCAATTATTTCTTGCCGATATTGGCATTGCTTGAAATTATATCAATTTAATTACTTAATTTGACCCTAAGACAGCAATGTTAAGTATCACTTAGAGCTTTGGGCGAAAAGTTGAAGGGTCCATATAACGCAAAACACGGTTCTATGATATGTCTGCCAAAAACCGCTTCGTTTAGAAAACTTGTCATTTATCATTCGATTATTTAACAGGAGATAATAAGTGAATTTTTTGTTGGCTCCAAGGAAAACCACAACTTCTTAACGGTTCCAAATTAAACGACGATCGGGAATGCGCAGCTGCATAAACCGTGGAAGCTGTGGCTTCATTGAAGTAATAAACGAAAAAGAAGAATAGGCGGGTGCCAGTTCAGGAAGCCAGTCAGATAAGTGTGTTTGCTTGCGAAGGTAGAGAAATTTTTTTATTATTATTTATTTCCTCATTTCTCCTTGTCAAGGCAAGTAACGATTTGGCGGGTGCGTTCCTAGATTTTGAGGCTGCCGAAGCTGCTTTCCACGCAACCGTCACCTTCGAGGTCGCGTAGAGTCATCCTTCAGTAGCCGATTAATTGGACTTCTCCTCTGCTTTCAACACTATCTCACGCTCCCGAATCCTTTTTCAACTATGTGAAGATTTCGTATAAGGATGGTTGATTTATTGGCTTCAAAACTATTTTTCTAATCGACGGTATTAAAGCCTCAAACGCCTTGCCAAATGACTGCTGTGTACTACAAGGCGCAGTGCTATCTCCCTCGCTTTTCAATAATTACACGTCTAGCCTTCCGTCTCCTTAAAAACGCTGATGACTTCGCTTTCTGCAATGCATTCCTCGGCGACAGTTTAAAAAATCGGTTATCATGGAGTGATCATGTAAATGCCGTCTGTGGTAAATGCCGCCGCCTCTGCTTCCTGGTTGGTCGGTTCACGAGACTTGGCTTTTGCTCTAGCAACATATAAAAACACTTGTTTATGCCTGTATAATTCCCCTTATTGTATATTGTTCTGCAGTAATTTTCCCTGGCCTTAAATGTTCTCGGCGACATTTTCAACAGTAGGTTATCATTGAGTGATCATGTGAATGCCGTCTTTGGTTAATTCCGTCGCCCGATTTTTAGTTTAACTAGAGCGGGCTTTGTCCTAGTGACCTCAATAAAGCCATTACAATTATTATTATTTGAGTGATACCGGTTATACAGACAATTTGTCGATTCTATATTAAGGGTTCATTGAACCCTTCACACAATCCTAATACACTGATACCTGTCCGAGGTGTCGCTGGTGAGTCTTAGGGGGGATGGGGGGTGCGCCGCGATTGATCGAATTGTTGTCGATGAACCACCATGGAATCGCTCTCTTCGCTGTTGCCGGTTTCTTCTGCTGCTCTGTGGAGATGCTGACGCCCACGCGGGCAGTCGGCGATCCAGGCCAGTGGAATTGCCTGAAACCAATCGTTGTGGCTGCTTCCATCGCGTGGGTTCGCCTTTGAATCACCCAGAATCGTCTGCTCGATTTCGGTATGTCGTGATAGAAATGTTTATAATTTTTATTATCTGCGAGAATGAATAACTTTTTATTCACATTAAAGAAGAGCCTTGAAGTGGCGAATAACAAATTGAGGAATTCGTCGCCGACACTACCGGACATAAAGTTAAACAACTGGGTTCGTTTTATATATATGACAGTTGTATGATTTAACTATGAAATGTAAAACATGCTGGAAATTTGTAGGTGCCGCATTAATAGATTGGTTACTGATGTCATTATTTCCGACGTGCAGACAGATAGAAAAAGAATCAGCATTGCAGAGACAGGAGTAGTCACACAACCGTTGCCTGTCACGGCGAAGTTCCCTTAGTTTCATAATCATCATAAGCAACCAAACACAACGAAAGGAGTCTTAAGAATTGCATAGAAACCTTAGGTGCTGCACTTAAGCGTCATATTCGATGCAATCTGGACGTTAAAACAACAATAGAAGCAGGAAACGTGTGAGTCGCACAAGTTTATTATAAACTGTACAAAGCCCGGATAAGTCTTTGCCTGAGTTCGAAATTCAGATCACTACGTTCTCTTGAAAGTGCAATACATTCTTATCTCAATTATATAGACGATTAAACGTCCTTGGTAGGTTTTTCAAACGTGGGGCAGCGTAGAGCTCAAATTATTTTGCCTCAGTTTCTTTTATCTTGAAAAGAGACGTTACTTGGGTGTCAGTTTGAGGTAGTGGTAGTTTTGGCATTAACGGAATGTCAGTGAGATCGATTGTTTTTTGCATACAGTAAACTACTTGATATAGTATTACATAGCAGTGTATTTTTATAATTTGATTGAGCCATTTCTATAACAATTTAAATATTACCGTTTCGAAAACTTGATAAATCACAGCGTTGGGTGTATGAAAACGGGGAGAAAAGAAATGTATATTTGAAACTAAGGCAAAAGGCAGCTGACGCCAAGTATCCACCGACCTTGGGATAAAGGAAAATTGCCGTATCGCCATTTTTTGCAGCTAGTCGTCTTTGCGAGTTAACAAATAAGCAGCAGCTTAACGAGATTAGTATTATATTTTACGGGATATGCAGTTTTCTGACTAACGGCTATAACACCTTTACCCTTCAACACTTCCAAGACTACTCATATTAAAAATAATAGTAGTAGAAGTAGTTATAGAATATAGTAGGTGGATGTGTTTACCGCGATAACCAAGGTGTAATCTAAATTCAACAGTCTAGTTCCCAAAACGATAAGAGCTACTAAAATAGTTCTTTTTGGGAACATCCCAGTATTTACGGTCGGTCTAGTCTTGTGGAAATCGAAGCAAACTTCAGCTAACAGCAAAAATCAATTGAGCTTGCAACAATTTATTGTATAATTCAACCAGCCATATGTAACAACAAGCCATCTTCTCAGTTATAATAAAATAAAATTCGCCTTGTTTATTTGAAAGGGAGCTTTTCGTTACAAATGTACACAACAATATCGCGCTCAGCTTCCATGTTTCCCTTTTTTATGCATGTGACCGTAATTTTGCTTTATCCCTGTGTTAAAATTTCCTTTAGTTTCTAGAACAACCTGATTTCGTTCGCATTCTTGATAAAGTGGCCGGGTGTCTGTTGCTAGCATTTCGGGTGGTGGAGTTCCCTTGAATGACGAGATTGCCTCTCAAATGTGTTCTTTTCTGTTACGGTGACCGCTGTGCTAACCCATAACGTCTCAGGCTACCATAAAAAAGTAGCGGTGCGTCCAGCTCACTAAAACCAGGCTCTATGCATTAGTTGGTCTCTACCTTTCCGACGCCAGTTTCGACCTCGGAGGTGCTGATTACACGGAGATATCTGAACAAATCGCTGCCAATTTCGAATGCTGACGGTGTTACGTTGAATATCGGGAGTTTGCTTTCGGCAGGTCCGACTCGTGAGCAGTTTTACTGTAGTCGTAGAAAATGCCAGTTAGACCTTTTTACCCAATTCTACAAACCCCGCTACGATATGAATGAACTTAAGATGGTCATACTTGTAATGACCGAAAACGTTATAGATACTTCCATCCAACTGTCGTCAACGACAATTCGTGCCCGAAGACCTCGTCGGATGATTCTTTTCGAAATAATTAGGCATTATTTGTTCCTGAACTTCCTTGGGTTAATTTATCTGGATCTCCGGGGCTTAAGAGAATAAAATTGCATGAAATGTCTTTTTTTGTTATTGTGTGTTTTGTCTACTTCTAGAAAGAGAACTCCCATGTGGCGGCATTATCACATGCCGAAGACGTTGATTCGAAACGATAATCTGTGTGCTGATTTGAGGATTTCTTACTAATCACGCAGCCACAAAGGCCTGCGTAAGATGGGGGAATACGGAAATAGAAGAGGAAAAACAATGGCTACATTTGGTGAATATTATTAAATATGACTCGTTGGAATGGGACAATTGAAATTCGATGAATAAATGCATACTACTGAATAATCACAAGTAAATGGAATTCTACATAAACATCCAGGAAATGTCTTTTTTGGTGATTGGGCATTTCGTCTACTTCTAGAAGGAGAACTTACACGTGGCAGTATTATTGCGTGCCGAAGACGTTGATTCGAAACAAGAATCTGTGTGCGTTTTGGGGCTTTACATTTGGCCGATTATTAACAATCTCGAAGTTTAGCTGAACCTAACCGTAATGATTAGTGGGGAATTACTTTATGGCTTCGATATTCGACCGTTTTGTGGGAATATAAAATGCTTTACTTTCCATCGGTCAAAGCAATTTCCATTGAAACTGTTGGGGAGCCGGTTTTATTCCCCAAAAGAAAATTTAATTTTCGTCAATCTTTTATATTTTTTATCAACCGCCAACGCCACCTGACGCACCACGCAACATTCTCGACAAGCGACTAATCTCAAGGTCGTTACTGGTAGTTCGAAGAAACACCAATCGACGTGAATCGAGACAAGAACATTTAGTTCACTGTCAATAAATAATTGTGTGTCATTGTAGGAATTACATTGCAAATAAAGTAGGAAGCGCGAAGGTTAAAAAGGTACAACATAAGAGCCTTGGGATCAGATTGTCTCTTTGACAACCTCGATAATTGCATTCTTCAGTAGGTAGAAATATAATTATCGTGCATATGTAATTATCTAACATTCCTCAAAAAGTATTATTTGATGTGTACAAGACGAGGTTGCCGCTGGTGTTTGTGGTCATTTCCTCCTCATAAGGAGAACGAAGTGGAAGTAGTTTGTAATTTTGTTTGATATAAATCTATCTACTCTCATCAACCCTCTAATAATACCGCACTTTATTTTGAGGTTGATCAATTAGTTATGTCAGAAGAAATCAATATCATCGATGACCACCGGGTTTCAATTTCGGTTTCTGCCGTCAACATATACGCGCCAGTAACTTCACAAACTCATGTGACATACCATCGATTGAAACGCATATCTATTCAACCGTACGAACCTCACAACGGTACTTGGATGTCATGCTGGAGAACCTAGTTCATTATCCCGATGGATTTTCGACGAGAGTGTTTTTTTGGCGACTCGGTGCAGAACTTGGTCCGGCCCAGAAAAAAACAAGTACTACTATTACTAGCATCAGTAGTTAGCGGCATGAGAGAAAATGCATACGTGCACAACAATTAATGTTAGAAGACGTTTTTATAAGTGGGATGAATGTGGTTGAGTAAGTTTATCTTTGGTCATTGTAAAAACATGGGTAATCACAAATTAAGGCCTTGGCGTCAGTCACCAAGTTGAGAGGATACTTCGGGCGACTCTCTGTCTACAACTTCCATCTCGCGACCAATCAGAAGCGGAACACATGCGTTTGTCGAGAGACGACTGTCCAAAATCTCTTCAGCTCCATCTTGTTCCCCAACAGCCTCTTCCCCGCATTAGGTCGTCGTCCCGTCTGAGACGACGTCTGAGTCATCAACGCAGCCTCCGATGATTCCCTCGGCTACAGAGAAGTAAGAAATGGAGCATATTTAAATGAATCAGGATAAAACACTTCCAGGCTGCAGAAAGTTCTGGTGTTCCTAGACAGAGTCGACCAGAAAGAGGTGTTTAAATTGGTAGACATTGAACCAGTGACAGGGAAGTAGAAACGCGTGACGTAATCAATAACGCAACATTGTACAGGGTGGCCCTACATGTTTCTTTGAATTAGTTAATGAGAAGAAGCCAGTATACTAATCATATCATTTTTCTCACACACTTTCTGCCAGAAATTCACACCAAACAGTTCAGAAATAGGCGAAGAAAACCAACACGTTGGCAGGCTAGGTGACCCACAAGGTACACGTAATATCACACCCAACTGCCGACTGACCATCCAAAGATGCCTCCTCCTCTTTCTCCTCCTCTATCGAAGTACTCAGCATTCTCTTCACCGCGACCAGCCAGTCGGGCAACGTTGGCGTAAGTTTCATCGACTCCGCTCGAACGGCGGCGATGCGTGCCTGGGAGAGCGCCCCTGGAAAGGGGTCGGGTAGGGCTGGGAGAAAAATGTCCTCGTTGTTGCAGACCCGATCGAGGGAGATGCATTGACCCCGTCGGTGGTTCCCGGTGGAGGGGGAGAAGCCGTTCTGTGGGAGAAGCGCCATGCAGACGAAGCGGTCGGCATCGGTCGAGTTATGTAATTGTTATAAACTTGTGTAGAAAAATATAAACTAAAAAGTTGCCTCATTGTATTCGGAAGTAACAAGGACTGTAAAAAATATAAATAATAAACATTTGATATAAAAATAATTCATTTTGACTTACAGCATTTTAGAACATTTGTGCACACCAATATTAAGTGAATAGGTAATTTTAAATAATATCTAAAATATACACATAGTTAAAACTAAAGAGAACACGAAAACGATAACCTATGCATTATTATTTAATTGAACTGTTTAATGTTATTAATTTAATTACGAATTGGTATTTGAATGCAAACAAACTATTATAGTAAAGCATCTATAATTGGAAGGACGGCTGATAATATATAATAATAATAATAATCATTTAGTCGGCAAATTGTTAATTAAGTTGTAAAAATATGCATCCTTGACGTAACAAGGCAAGTTACCATTAAACTTTTTGCTGCGAAACTTATGTTTTCGCCCTTTTCCACCTTTGTTGTGTTATCATCGGGTCCATTTGCGTTCCCGTTATAGCTTTGTCTGCTAAACAAGAATACCCTTCGTTTTATTTGTTACGCCCTTACCTGACGTCAAACAGAAGAGCATTTCAGACAGACATTTATTTTGTTCGCTTTTGTTGATCGGAAAATTAAAGTGCCTTACATAACGGATGCTCCGTTGAAGTGTAACATACAGAGACATGCAAAATATTATCAGGTAGAAGTATATATCTTAGGGAATATCCATTACACTAGTAATACGAGAATAGTCAATGGAATCTAGAACATAAGAATAATGAATATGAAACACATTAGAGCGGAAACGCTGACACACGCGATGACCTTAAGAATGAAAATGAGAGCTTTTACACACCAATTCGATATTTCTTTTCGCGGCCCGACTGCCTTGTAGCCAGTTACCAATTACATATGTACTTATCTTTTGTCAGTAAACAGACATTTGTTTTTAGGAAATAGGAGAGGGTTTTGGACGCTTCAAGCCAGACATTGTTACCTGGGCCGAGAACGTCATCAGCTCAAGCCTTGTGCGACCAGTGTATCCTCTCCGATCGTGATGGGTTCGAGGACACTGCGAATAAACGGATTGAAAGACTGTTTAAGAGTTTATTTTCATCCTAGTCATTTTCATTCCTAAATATTAAAAAGAGAGTTTTTCGTCGAACTTATTTTCAAAACACACACACACATAATGTTGTCTTTTATCGAAATGTAAGGTTAACGGTTTGGTGTTCTTCTGCTCTGCATTTCAAACTTCACGTTCCTGTCGTTTTAAGAAAAACAGTTTACTGAAAAAACAATTAAGTAGCAGAAACTGGTTAAACGATTTGCGAAAGGCGGTTCGTACGTTTCTATTTGAATTTGTGACTAAAGTAGAATGAGGTCTACACGAAAAGCAGGCTGTGAGCTTTTCAACCTTGCAGATTTATTTGAAGGCCTCATGTATTCTCACCGACCAATGATATGGCCGATTGTTTGGCGCCCATGAGGACATTTGGTTTCAACACTTCCTCCACCTGGACAGGCACTTTTAAATGCACTGGGACGTTTGCTAAGGATCCTATTCGGGGCGTCTTGTTTAGAAGAGGAGCAAGCTGCAGCTTCATCGAAGTGCTCGGCGATCTGAGGCAGACGGTGATCCAGTTATATTTCTAATGACGCATACCGTAGACCCTTTGTTACTCTAATAGCACCACGTCCTCATTGACGTCGTCTTGAGTTGTCAATCCGTTACCCGGCAGTGCCACCCTGTGTGACATGGGGACGGCGGCGGAAGACGGAGGTGTTGCTGGTCGGCGCAGACTGAACGCGACCGAGCCACGGCAGCCGACAGCGTTGACAGCTTCTCCGCGCCTCAACATCGACGCCTTATTTCTTTGTTGTTAGAAGGCTTGTCGCGCCAGTTAGCTTTCAGGTGTCAATATACATGAATATTCGTCCAAAAGTTCAACGCAGCTGTTTGAACGCATTCCCGGCGCAGAC
The DNA here is from genome assembly GCA_028672205.1 of Proteocephalus fallax. Classification (NCBI taxonomy): domain Eukaryota; kingdom Metazoa; phylum Platyhelminthes; class Cestoda; order Proteocephalidea; family Proteocephalidae; genus Proteocephalus; species Proteocephalus fallax. The sequence continues at coordinate 43,987 of JAPUBX010002192.1, read as the reverse complement.
GACTCGTAGTTCAACATCCTCCTCCTTCGCTTGTCCATTCGGGAGCATTGTAGAGCTCATGTTCTTGAAGGCTCAGACGTAGAGATATTTTTGAGTAATCTTCTTCTCTACATAGGCATGCTTTCCTGTCTGTCGTATGCCAAAGGTTATTCGGATCCAGAGGTGAAGCTCGCTTGCTTAGTGCGGCTAGAAGACAAAGAGATTTTTAGAGCGCGACAAGACGTCTTTGATTAGAGCTGTTTTTGTTCCATTGCAATATGTTGCAGGCGTCACTTTGTGTTCTCGTAGTTGACGAAGTCCAGCTCGTGTGTTTTAGTCGCCTGTAGTCCGCGTTCAGTCCGGTTCAGTGGCCGCCGCTCTGGTTGCTTCGAGACCAAACCCGACAGAACCACTAAACCGTGGATCATTGCAGTGCAGTAGACGCGAATATTTCTTAGACTCCACTATTACATGCCCCACTTTATATGTGTGTGTATTTTTTTGTGGGATAATACATCGATACAATGAGGCCGCTCACCATTGTGCCTTTCGTATCCTCGAAGACCCCTTCCTGCTGCATTTGGCGCTGCACTCTCCAACTATCTATCAGCACCACCATAACCATTCAATGTGTGGAATGCGAAAACATTATCGATAGATTTCGTTGATATTGCTGGTTTTTCAAGAATCCAATTTTACCGCGATTGATTTTGCGTGGTATTTTTTCTTGGTAAACTATCCGTCGTCTAAGATTTTGTTGTACTTCCGGCATACCTTTGGAAGTTTTGGTAGCAGCTAATAAAAATTGAAATTGAACGGTTGAAAGAAGACAACATAATGATTAGCGGAAATCATAAACCTAATAAAAAGAAATTAAAATATAATTTGCAAAAAAAAACAAATTTGTTTTATTTTGACAGCTTTCTTGAGCGATTTTGCCGAGTAATGGGTTCTCTTACTGTAACCGAAATATGATTTTAATTAATATGTTTACGAATTATATATAGATATAAGATAAAATCGGTTATCAAAACCATTTGTATTTATAATGACTTCCATGTACAATTTCGTTTTAATAAAATGTTATTATTGTTTTTCTTGATCCTCAAGGTGACGCACAGTTTTAAACTTCACTTTTGCGATGCGGAGTAAATATTTTGGTATCGGTGTTTCAATGTTTCTATTTGCATTAACAATTAAACACAGTAAGTTTTTTCATAAAAAATATCTATCCGTAATACATATGTATGGAAACAAAAGTTTTTATTTAAACGTCAAAGGTATGTTTTGAGCTGTTTATACATAAAAGTGTTCACTTCTGTTTATTTTAGAATGTGTCAATTTTATTTAATAGCTTTAAGTTGATATTTTTTTGATGCGTTTGAAATCATTTATTCGTTAAAGAATATTAACCCGTTAAACCGTATGTAGATTTTTAGGACAGAGTCCGTTACATATAGTTTCAACTTATTGGCATGTGTTGAAGATGTCTTAAACTGGAAAGTAAATTCAACTTCGCATAATGTAAAGAATTGTTTCACTCATACAATCGCATTGAAAAAAGATTATGTTTTATAAAATTAAACTACCATGTTTCTTTACGTAATTATTTTATGTTAAGGTTTCAAAGTCGATGCTTTACGAACAGCAAAATGGTAAAGTCTATAGTGTTTTTATTAAATTAAATATGGCTTTCAATATAGAAAGTAAATCTCGTTTTTTTCTTCCCATAAATCTATAACAAATAAAACAGCGAATGTCCGTAACGAGAACGCATGCGAAATTTGTGCGCCGACAAAATATAACTTATCATAAATTAATATCAACCCCGCAAACTAGCAACCATCTAAAAGCAGTACTCGCTGCTTGATGTTTTGGTTCCAGTTTCTAAACGCTTTGATATTGTCTATCGTTTGAAGTCTTTTAAATCGTCTTGCCTTGGGGGGAACACCCCGACCGCATTATGTTGGGGTGTGTCGATTGATTCGTTACGCAACTCAAGAATTGCTCTTCGCGATATTTTCATAGTAAGCTGTCATGTGCAAATCGTTTTGTGTTTCGATATACTTATAATTTGTCTCAAAGATTTTCTCGTACAAATAACATGTCTTCGCTGAATTTATTTTGGTTTTTAGTGTATTTAAATGCGATAAAATTAAAAGCAAACAATTGTAGTTTCAAAGAGATTTAAATGTTTCTCGAATCAGTTCAAGGACTCGACTGCAAACAATTGCGAAGTCATGGTTGAACATGCTACCTTCTGCGATGAACCACTGACGCCGCGTGTTTAAGCGTTTGATGAAAATTATAATTCCCTTTAACCTACAGAATGGACACAGATTCGTAGGATTTGGAGACCTGTTGATCCTGTGCGGATGCAGCTCCGGCACGTTACGTGTTCTCATTAATTACAGCAATTTTCTCCATCGGGTACTTCAATTCGTCTTCCTAATGTCGTCTATTATGCGACGTATTGACGCTTTACGCGTAGTCGTAACGCACAAAAGCATGCAGTGAGCATAGGATTTCCGCCTAGTCATGCATGACAGGGATTGTGTCGGTCTAAGGTTCCTTTGCTGTATAACGCCCGCGAATCATTCCTTTTTATTGTTTCTGTTGCATGAAGTCGTGTGAAAACGGTGCAAGAACTCTTCAAATATCCTCAATTCTTCGTTTTAGCAGTGACGTCTGGCTCGCAAGTAACTTTATATGTTTGCATGAGAAATTTAATCTTATGAATTATTATTAGATGCATGCAAATCAATGATCTATTCATTAGAATATATATATAAAAACGTCTCCCAAAACGTTGGCTATGAAGGGCTTTAGGTCAAGGGGTTTTAATTATATTTTTGTGGGCACGTTTGGTTATATATCCAAACGGGCTTATGTCTCGTTAACTAATTCATGCTTAAGCAATCACAGAAAACGTGGATATTTGTTAAGCATGTCTAAAATATATTAAGTAAGTGCGTTTAATGCAATATACGAAAGTCATGTCAAAATGAATAAGAAGCAAAAATGAAGTTACAGCGACAATCAATCGCGATTTATTTTATATCGTACATCATATTGAAGGTCCAGGAAACCTTAGTGTAACTTCTGTCAGCAATAATGAAATAAAGATGATATGGGATTCTTCGAAACCAAATACCGGCATTCAAAACTACTTCGCGACAACAAACGGAAGCGATCCAAAAAAATGCGAGGTTAATTGGAATAACACAAGCTGCCGAATCCGAAGTCTTACTGCTAACACGGACTACGAAGTGTCGCTACAGGCGTGTGACAAAGCAAAGGGCGATCCGCGCAGAAGCTGCAGCTCAGCGGTTTCAAAACAAACGAAAACTCTTCCGGACGGTAGGTTGTTCAGCAATGTATTTATATGTAATAAAAGCGAAATTAATTTGTTATCATTATTTTAATAGCTCCAAGAAACCTCGTAGTAACTCTTGTCGGTGATAAGCATGTGAGATTGACATGGGCACCCCCCAATACGATGACCGGCATTAGCCACTACTATGCCGAGACATACGGAAGCAATCCTCAAAAATGTGAGGTGACTGCGAATAAAACAACCTGCATTATGAGCGGCCTGACAACCTACACGTACGCCAAGGTGTCGCTAAAGGCGTGCGACAAAACAAAAGGTTCTCCCGGCAGACGTTGTAGTCAAGAGGTTTCGAAACTTCAATGGTTTCCTCAAGAAGGCAAGTAGTCTATGGATAAAGTTTCTATTTACAATAGACTTCGGTTTTAGAACCTATGACACTACAGTAGGTTGCTTGAGTATCACGGGTGATTGTTATCACTAATAAATCGAAAGCTTATCAGGAGGTGTATCAGTTATAATGGTCATAGAATCGACACGCAGTGGACTATTGGCTGCATAGATTTCCATTCAATGCAGCTATGGCCATTGGGATTGCGACGTATTTACGCTAAATATTCGTCAAGCATTTGTTTTTGCCGAAACTGGATGCTATTTACAACAGCAATCATTTGATATTTATGTTCCGTTTCACTTTGAAACATAATGCCTCATATATATAAACCAAGCAAAATTAACTACTTTAGAAATTTGTTGGCGCATGTATAAAAAACCTGTCTCACTTTAATATCTTTAATCATACCACTAGCTCCAATAAACCTTCAAGTCACTCCCGTAAACCATGATGAAATACAAGTAAAATGGGCAGCTCCAACGTCAATGACCGGCGTTAACTACTTCTTCGCGAAGACAAACGGAAGTAATCGGAAAAAATGCGAAGTTGATGCATACATAAAAACCTGCACAATCAGTAGCCTCGCAGCCAACACGAACTACGAGGTGTCGCTACTGGGGTGTGACAAAGCAGAGGGCGAAAGGGGCAGAAAGTGCAGTTCAGCGGTTTCAAAACAAACGAAGACTCTTCCGGACGGTAGGTTGTCAAGCGACGGATATATATGTAACCGCCCTCGAAAAATGGAAGCAAATATGAACTTACAGTTGAAATTCATTTTTTTGTATCATGTCAATAGCTCCAAGAAACCTCAAAGTGACTCCTGTCGGTGATAAGCATGTGAGATTGACATGGGCACCTCCTAATACGATGACCGGCATTAGCCACTTCCATGCCGAGAAATACGGAAGCAATCCTCAAACATGCGAGGTGACTGCGAATAAAACAACCTGCATCGTGAGCGGCCTGACAACCTACACGTCAGACGTGGTGTCGCTAAAGGCGTGCGACAAAGCAGAAGGCGTTCCCGACAGACGTTGTAGTAAAGCGGTTTGGAAAATTACATGGTTTCCTCAGGCAGGCAAGTTGTCTAGGGATTTAGTTTTTATTTCAATGGACTTAGGTATTAGAACCCATGAAACTTCGGCAGGTTGCTTGAGTATAACGTGTGGTTGTAATGACAAAGAAATCGAAAGCTGGCCTGGTAGTGTTTCAGTTATAATAGTCCTATAAACGACATGCTATTAACTATTGGCTGAATAGAGTTGCATTCAATGCAGTTATATACACCGGGATCTCGAAGTATTTGCGCTTTTTTTCTACAAGCCTGTATAAAAACGAAAACCGGATGCCATTTACAACAGCCTTAATTTTATATTATGTTCTATTTCACTTTCAAACATAATGCCTCAGTCATATTTGTAACACTTACCAAAATATACTACGTTATACATTTGGTGGTCCATTTAAAATCTACCGGTGTAACATTCATTTCTTCTATAATGCCACTAGCTCCAATAAACCTGCAAGTCACTCCCGTAAACCACGATGAAATAATAGTAAAATGGGCAGCTCCAACGCCAATGACCGGCGTAAACTACTTCTTCGCCACGACAAACGGAAGTAATCGAAAAAAATGCGAGGTTGACGCATATATAAAAACTTGCACCATCAGTGGCCTCACCGTCAACACGGACTACACGGTGTCGCTTCTTGCGTGTGACAAAGCAGAGGGCGATCCGCGCAGAAGCTGCAGTTCAGCAGTTTCAACACAAACGAAGACTCTTCCAGCAGGTAAGTTGTTACGCGATTGATATATATATATATATATATGTAATTGCCATCGTGAAATGAAAGCAAATATGAAATAAAAGCTGAATTCAATTTTTGGATCATGTTAGTAGCTCCAAGAAATCTTGAAGCAACTCTTTTCATAAGAACTAATGAAACTTCGGAAGGGTGCTTGCGTATAACGAGTGATCGTAATAACAAAGAAATCGAAAGCTGGCCAGGTGTTGTATCAGTTATAATGGTCAAAGAATCGATGCGCTATGGACTATTGGCTGCATCGATTTCCATTCAATGCAGCAATGGCCATTAGGATTGCGACGTATTTACGCTAAATTATAGTCAAGCCTTTATGGTAGCGAAAATTCAATGCCATTTACAACAGCCTTAATTTGACATTTTGTTCTATGTCACTTTCAAGCATAATGCCTCAGTTATATTTGTAACACCAACAAAAATTTACTTCTTTAAACATTTGGTGGTCCATCTATAAACTACCGGTCTCACATTCATTTCTTTAATAATGCTACTAGCTCCAATAAATTTACAAGTCACTCCCGTAAACCATGATGAAATACAATTGGCATGGGAAGCTCCAACGTCAATGGCCGGCGTAAATTACTTCTTCGCCAAGACAAACGGAATGTATCCCAAGAAATGCGAGGTTGATGCAAATATTAAAACCTGCACCATCCGTGGCCTCACCGCCAACATGGACTTCGAGGTGTCGCTACTGGCGTGTGACAAAGCAGAGAATGATACGAATAGGAGCTGCAGTTCAGCGGTTTCAAAACAAACGAAGACTCTTCTAGCAGGTAGGAAGTTAAGCAATTGATTTATATATGTTATTGCCTTCGAGAAACGGAAGCAAATATGAACTAACAGTTGAAATTCATTTTTTTTGTATTATGCCAATAGCACCAAGAAACCTCGTAGTCACTCCTGTCGGTGATAGGCATGTGCGATTGACATGGGCAACTCCCAATACGATGAATGGCATTAGCCACTTCTATGCCGAGACAAAGGGAAGCGATCCTCAAACATGCGAGGTCACTGCGAACATAACAACCTGCATCATGAGCGGCCTAACCACTTACACGTACGCTGAGGTGTGGCTAAAGGCGTGCGACAAAGCAGAAGGCAATCCAGGCAGACGTTGCAGTAAAGCCGTTTGGAAATTTAAATGGTTTCCCCAGGCAGGCAAGTAGTCTAGGGATTTAGTTTCTATTTCAATAGACTTCGGTAGGTTGCTTGAGCATTATGGGTGATTGTAATTACTACGAAATCGAAAGCTGACCCGATGTTGTATCAGTTATAATGGTCAATGAATCGGCAAGCTATGGAACATTGGCTGCATAGATTGTCTTTCAAGGCAGCTATGGCCATTGGGATTGCGACGTATTTACGCCAAATTGTCGTCATGCCTTTTTTGTAGCCGAGACTCGATGCTATTTACAACAGCCATAATTTAATATCAATGTTCCGTTTCACTTTCAAACATAATGCATCAGTCATATTCGAAACACAAACCAAAATGTATAACTTTATAAATTAGGTGGCGCATTGATGAACAACCTGTCTTATTTTCATTTCTTACATAATGCCACTAGCTCCAATAAACTTGCAAGTAACTCCCGTAAACGATAATGAAATACAGTTGACATGGGAACCACCCAATACGATGATTGGGATAAGCCACTTCTATGCCGAGACCTACGGAAGCAATCCTCAAAAATGCGAGGTGACTGCGGATAAAACAACCTGCATCATGAGCGGCCTGACCATCTACACGTCAGACGTGGTGTCGCTAAAGGCGTGCGACAAAGTAGAAGGCGTTCCCGGCAGACGTTGCAGTAATGCCGTTTTGAAAGATACATTGTTGTCTAAAGCAGGCAAGTAATCTAGTGATTTAGTTCCTATTTCAATAGACTTCGGTATTAGAACCAATGAAACTTCGGTAGGTTGCTTGAGTATCACGGGTGCTTGTTATGACTAAGTAATCTAAAGCTGGCTTGGTGGTTTATATGTTATTATGCTGATATAAAGAAAAAGCTGTTGACTATTGACAAAATAGATTTCCATTCATTGCAGTTATTGCAACTGGGATCAGGACGTATTTGCGCTTAATTGTCTTCAAGCCTTTGAATTAGCAGAACCCCATGCCATTTACAACAGCCATAATTTGATATTCGTGTTTATGTTTAACTTTTCAAACAATATGCCTCAGGTAAATTTGTAACACATATCAATATTTTCTACTTTATATATTTGGTGGCGCATTGATAAACAAACTGTTTCACTTTAATTTCTTCAATCATGCCACTAGCTCCAATAAATCTCGAAATTACTCCCTTAAACGATAATGAAATACAATTGGCATGGGCAGCCTCAAAGTCAATTAAAGGTGTTAACTACTTCTTCGCCATGACAAATGGAAGTAGTCGAAAAAAATGCGAGGTGGCTGCAAATATTAAAACCTGCACCATTAGTGGCCTCAGCGCCAACACGGACTACGAGGTGTCGCTACTGGCTTGTGACAAAGCAGAGGGCGATCCGGATAGAAGCTGCAGTTCAGCGGTTTCAAAACCAACGAAGACTTTTCCGAACGGTAGGTTGTTAAGCAATGCATTAATATGTTTCTCCCTTCGTTGAATCGAAGCAAATATGAACTTACAGCGTAATGCATTTTTTTGTATCGTGCCAATAGCTCCAAGAAACCTCGAAGTGACTCGTGTCGGTGATAGAGTTTATGCGATCGAGAGAAATAAATTGTATGTCATTTTTTTGGATTGTTGACGTTACTGATAGTTTGCGTTGAATTTGCTTGCAAAAATTTCATTTTTGTAAGTTTCAAAGAGGTGGCGATGAATAACTCAGAATATTCTTATTCTTAAATAGAACGTTAATTTTCCCTAATGTCTGATGCATAAATATCTAGTCGTTTCGTTATTTTGTAATTAATTTTTACTACTCGGTGATTTATATGGACCCAGTACTGTGTCTTAATTTATGATAATGGAAGTTGGATTTATTTCTCGTTCTGGTGACTTTGGTTATAAGAAACAGAAGCCCATGAGGAGTTTCGGCTTATTTTTGTGAGTGATCGAGTTCCAGCTTAAAATGGCTGGCCTAACATACCATTTCTTTTTTCCGCTAACTTGAACGATCTAAAGAAATAAGCCGGTGCTTATGGGCTATTCCTTATCTTTGTATGTAAATTGGCAGCAGCCAGGGCCGTTTTATTATGCATAAGAGAGCCCTGGATACGATATTGAGGCCATGCTACCAAGTCATGGTTGAACGTCCCTACGGCAGATAGCTCACCTTCTGTTATGCACCATTGACTCCGCGTGTATAGGTCTGGTGGGTGCAAACAAATCGCTCCACTATTTGGAGAGAAGCTGTGATAACAATAAAAATTCAACGTTTTATCATTGTGGATGTTGTCGATGCAAGATGTCGATGCTGCTGCGCCACGTAACTTTTTCTTATTAATGGCAGAAATTTTCTCCCTATCGCCTTCCGAATGTAGAATATTTTCTGTTGTATTGACGCTTTCCATGTCGTCAAAACGAACAAATGCATTAAGAGGCCATAGGAAAACCGCTCTCATGTTTTTTTGCTGTTGAAGGCACGCGAATTGTTCACTATCATTGCATGGGCAGGGGTTAAAACTGTTCAAGAACGCGTCTAATATCATGTATTCTTAGTTTTAGCAGTGACGTCCGGCTCGCAGGTAAGTTTCAATGTTTGCTTGAGGCAATTTTTCTTGTGAATTATTATTAGATGTGGGCGAATCGATGATGTATTCATTAGAATATATATGTTTAAAAAAAAGTCTCTCAAAACGTTGGCCATGAAAGGCGGTCATCGAAATCCTGTAGATTCCAAGTTCTTCTTCAAGTTTGAATCATATTTTTATGGGCACGTTTGGTTATATATACTTATGATCTCCTGTCTCGTAAAGGAATTAATGATTGTGCAATTACAGCACACGTGGATATTCGTTTTACTGTCTAAAAACGTAAGCCAGTGCTTTTAATGCCATATATGAAATTCATGGCCAGATGGAACCCATACAGCCAGGTTAAATCGAAGCAAAGAAGAAGTTACAGCGACAATCAATCGAGATTACTTTAAAATATTTTATCATGTAAAACCAGGAAACTTACGCGTCACTTTCGTCAGCGATAATAAAATTTACCGAAACTAAATAACGGCATTCAAAACTACTTCGCAACAACTAACTGAAGCGATCCCCTAAAAATGCCAGTTGAATCAGTATTTTACAAGCTGTCGAAGTGACTCCTGTCGGTGATAAGCATGTGAGATTTACATGGGCACCTCCCAATAAGATAACCGGCATCAGCAATTTCTATGCCGATACATACGAAAGCAATCCTTAAACATGCGAGGTGACTGCGAATAAAACAACCTGCATCATGAGGGGCCTGACCACCTACACGTTCGCCGTTGTGTCGCTAGAGGCGTGCGATAAAGCAGAAGGCGTTCCTGACAGACGTTGTAGTAAAGCGGTTTGGAAAATTACATGGTTTCCTCAGGCAGGCAAGTTGTCTAGCGATTTAGTTTTTATTTCGATGGACTTAGGTATTAGAACCCATGAAACTTCGGCAGGTTGCTTAAGTATAACGTGTGGTTGTAATGACAAAGAAATCGAAAGCTGGCCTGGTAGTGTTTCAGTTATAATAGTCCTTTAAACGACATGCTATTAACTATTGGCTGAATAGAGTTGCATTCAATGCAGTTATAGACACCGGGATCTCGAAGTATTTGCGCTTTTTTTACAAGCCTGTATAAAAACGAAAACCGGATGCCATTTACAACAGCCTTAATTTTATATTATGTTCTATTTCACTTTCAAACATAATGCCTCAGTCATATTTGTAACACTTACCAAAATGTACTACGTTATACATTTGGTGGTCCATTTAAAATCTACCGGTGTAACATTCATTTCTTCTATAATGCCACTAGCTCCAATAAACCTGCAAGTCACTTCCGTAAACCATGATGAAATAATAGTAAAATGGGCAGCTCCAACGCCAATGACCGGCGTAAACTACTTCTTCGCCAAGACAAACGGAATGTAATCGACAAGAAATGCGAGGTTGACGCATATATAAAAACCTGCAGCATCAGTGGCCTCACCGCCAACATGGACTACGTGGTGTCGCTACTGGCGTGTGACAAAGCAGAGGGTGATACGGAGAGAAGCTGCAGTTCAGCGGTTTCAAAACAAACGAAGACTCTTCCGGACGGTAGGCTGTAAACCGATGTATTAATGTGCGGCATGCACGTTTTAAAATAAAAATAATTGACTTTTTATTGACATCCAAGTCATTTATCGTTGTAATGTCTCTTAATCACGATAGAAGTTTTATTTTAAATCAAAAGAACAGCTTCCAAAATCAATTTCTCGTTTTTTTTGTAAACTCGGGAAGTTTTGCCGTCGCATTTTATATTCGACTGCATTTTACTTGACCTTTGACGAGCAACAGTCGAGCCTTTACAAATTAAGTGAATGTCGTCATGGCAATCGCTTTGCGTCTTCAGTCTGTTTTTTGTGCATTTACAAAAGCTATTTTTGAATTTTTAGAATAATCAGTACACTCTGGAGTTGTTTCATCGGTTTAGATTCAAATAAAATGTGCGATTACTCTGGCTCAACAAGATCTTTCGAATGGCACGTAAAAACTTGTTTTTTGTTGTATCGATACCGACAATTCCATTTTTTGGCGGTTTTACACCAGCGGTCTCGCCAAGCTTGCGTTCTTTGATCCTACTACAATGACAAAGCACGAGTCTGCGGACCAAATTACAACGTGTCGTATGGTTATTACCTGAACGACGTGGAAAAGGCTCTAGATGTTGACTGTTTGTTTAAAAACGGTATTCGAATAGGTGATAAAAATACGATCTCCGCCAGGATAGCTTAAATAACTAACCTCCCACAATAGTATAAAATGAATGTCGTCAATGTCATTGCGTTCTTTCTATAGTCTTTCTCGCTGACATACACAAACACAAACTATTCAGTATGTTATAGCGAAGTAAACCTCAATTGTCAATTCCTGAGAGTATTAACTTATAAAGTTCCCCATTTATATTCAATAGGATACTACCGTTGCAATTTATTTTTTATGCATGGTAACCTCGCGGTCAAATAAGTGTTCCATCGGGTAATTGAGAAAGGAGTGGCGTTGAAGTAGTGAAAAATTAGTAGAAAATAATGTGTCGGTATGATTATTGCGCGAGTCATTCGTTTTACGGACAGTAGGGTTGTTTGTTGGAGAATCAAAACTCAGACAAGAGCGGGACGAATAAAGTGAATAAAACACCAGAATTTTGACCTCGAAAATTTATATATATTTTGAATCAAGATGGTAAATAGATAAGAAGTTCTACCCGCGGCTGAAAAAACTCCGATTCATTTCTTCACCATCTCTTCAACGGATGCCAAAGGTTAGTCTTATCGGGGATTAATAGTTTTTTCCCGATCTTCGGTATCGATTTCCAGCCAGTTACTTTGATAATCGCGTATTTCCAATTTTTTTATTTGCAATAAACTTCATTTGTTTGCTGTTTCTATAGATTTATTGATACGTGACTGATGATAAATGATGTTTGGTGTGCTTCAACCGTCGGAACAATATATTACTTCATTTTCTTATTCCAGATACTGCAAACGAGGACTCTGCGATGATAGCCAGGGTATGTTGCCTTCACTTCGGTTCGATCCAATTTTCTTTTTGTCGGTGGTTTAAAGCCCGGCAAAGCGTTTCACCGTTAAGGAAATTTTATATTCATATCTATAACCTTTCGGTCGTCGAATAATACGTGTAAAATGAAAACAGGGTGCAAATCGGTTAGCAATCCGCTATTAGTGGTCATCGCTAGGCCATATGTGTAGAAAGCGCACCTGTTAAGGGTTTAATGAAGTCAGGATTTAATTGATAAACCAATTTCTACCTTTTACACGAATTACGTTTTGACTTCTCATGTAAGAGGATCAAAGACGAGTTAAAGATGTGAAGATTCGGTTGGCGACTTACAATGACGAAAAGTTTTCGTTTTCATTAATTAAAAAAATCGATGTGGGCTCATTGAGCGGTCGGCAGGTTATGTTTTCAAATTCCTCTATCCCTGGACCAGAAGCTTCGTTATCCCTATTCATGGAATCTGGATTCCATGATTTACAGATTAACAGTAAACTGCGCTTCAAAGTACAATTGTGGAGTTTTTCTATGTTATGGTTACTTTGCTGTCGAGAAACTGTTATATCTAAGTGGCCTTAATTGATATGTTTATTTATGTCCCACGCATGACATCCATTATGCTTGCCCACATTGGCTAACGCACATTACACCACATGCTGTAACCTAAACGTGAATAAATAAAAATTACATCGACGAGACCTGGCCAGCCCCCATGTTTTGCCAAGAAACGTCCCACGTGTGTCCAGACAGGACTCACCAAAACAGTCTCTAGTCCTCGCGCCTTGTCAGCGTTTTCGGGGAGGCTGGGCCCCTTCACCGTTCATGTGCAACGTTAATGTATTGTTTTTCCACTCATAGAAACGTTTCTTATGTTTCAGTACATTAAGCCCACAAGAATCAATGTATCACTTTTTTACAGATGAATTTTGTTTAATTAGTAACCTTTGAAACCCTTAATTATATTAATAAAATAACCTTTTCGATTCAATTAAACAAAATCTTTCAAGGTTTTTATTTATTAAGCCAATTTGGTACATGTTGGTGTTGTTAATTCACCTTCTTTATTCTTGTAAACTCTATTAATGGTCCAACTTATACCTCTGGAGAAGCTATTTCTTTCAAACATTGTAGACATTAGAGCTTTGTGCACCTGAAGAGGTCGTTTGCAAAACGCTTACTTCCTTTAGTTACGAAGATGATGCGTTTAATTGGTTTTTTTTCGTTCGATATTTTCACGCCACCATTTCTTGCTGGTTAATTGAGCTACCTTGGTGGGAGGACAATCGGCATAATTGTTTGATTAAGAAAAATTTTGCAGCTGCTGAATCTTAAAAGTTGCACTTCAACTGGTGACAGTGGGGACGGAGGCCACATATTTTTAGGCTCGGGATATCGCCAAGGTGTTTTTTTTGTCATTTCCTAATATTTTGATGCACAATTAGCTCCTAGAGACATCGAAATCAGCCCATCTAAACGATAAAAAGATCAGTTTCACATGGTAACTGCCAACACCGATAACGTTAGTTGCATAATTGAAATTTAACATGCCCTATTCCGTTGTTATGGGTCAGAATAAAAAAAGTACTAGTTTGGTGCTATTATCGACGTTTATTGGGTTATTGTTGTTCCTATTGTGGTTTTGTCTAGTTTACTTGTACCGATGAGTGTTTTTTGTAGCAGCCATAAGAACAAGTACACTACAAGTACAACTTCTTTTTCGTCGAATTATTTTAAAAAAAAGTTCACAAATGTCTGTCTCTGTGTGAAGGGACGGTTGAACTTGAGGATGCGGTTACAAGGAGATGGACGTGCAATTCAAGACTGTCAGCAACGTTTGACAGAAATGAGTATGTGGAGTCACCCTCATCGCGGGAAGGTGCCAAAAAGCATATTAGGCGCAACTAGCGCCTCTCTCAGTTGTATCGTGTAAGCTGCCCTCAACGCGCAACGGCAACCACGAGGACACTTTTGAAGAGCAAGTCATAAGAAGAAGTTATAACAATTGTCCCCAAAGTCTTTCATTATTTGAGCCTAACTATTCGCGTCCGACAGAAAATTATTAAAAAAAACCTAGATTACTAATTGCGTATTATGACGATACACTGAACTAATTTCAAATACGATTTTAAATTTCAATAGTTCAGGTTACATTAAATCAGAATCTCGGAGCAAATATAAAAAAATCCCTCAAAATAATATAATGAATTAAATATCAAATTAACAATAAACCTGGATTATATAAAGCCATAAAGGATCAAACAATTAATAGTTTACAATATTTAAGGATATGTAAATTTGTTTTAATTAACCTAGTTTTAGGTCATGGACAAGCGGAGATGTTATCGGCCTGTCTAAAATTGGACGGGTACTTACAAATACAACAAGAAAGTTTATTTATATGCTAATGATATTCTTATAGCAAAATTACATGGCTTGGATTCTAAAAGCCAAACACTTTTATAATGTTTAACATTCCTTTATTGAATCGACAATATATATAATCAAACCCATCTTCAATACATTGTTTACTTGATTAAGATGTTATAAGAATGGTTTTAGAAACGCCGCCAGGTTATTTTAAGGTTGCTTCTACTGTATATTCCAATTTTCGAATAGTCGATGTATCTTTTCTGACGATAAATTGTTGATTAGTTCTACCGCTAATGAACACCGTCTTCATCTGCAATCGCTTTGTCGCCGCTTCTAGTATAGACGTCTAGTTTTGAATGGAATCATATGCCGTTTCGAGGCAGTGCCCTGGCAATTATCTCTTATGGTAGTCGCCCAATTAACAGTTGAAGGATGGCTAACACCTACAAGTTATTTTCTCCCTAAACGCTACAGTACGTTCAGATATAATTTGTGAGCAGTTAACGTGGATATTCGCAAATGTAGCGAAATTTGTTACATTATCGCAACAAAATAAGGTTTACGACAATGCTTAATATTAACTGTGCAGGTTGGCACACAGAACATTTTCTCTTTCTGAGACACCTTCCTGGTGATCATGCTCATTTGATGAAGGCATCGCCCACAACGCGAGAGTAGTATTCTGTCCACTGAATAAATTAAATATCTTTTGAAGATTTGTTCAAAAAGAAAACGGATATGTGATCACCTAAATTCACCACTCGGCTTCCTACCTGCTTGAAACATCCTCATATATTGATTTACCGCGGCAGAGCAGCTTCTATTGTTATCAGTTTCACACACCTTTTGCGACACCACGTTGTTATTGTAGATGGTCAGGCAGGTAAAATAGCAGGTTCTGGCATCCGTGTTCACCTCGCATGATTAAGCTTCGTCGTTGTCTGTCGTTGCATAGAAGTGGCTAACGCCGGTCAAAACGATCGAAGGCCAGGTCAATTTCATTTGATTATCGCTCGCAAGGGTGGACAGGAAGTTGCGTGGAGCTAGTCGTATGAACAACGAAACGAAAGTAAACACGATTGATTTAACTTCTTAGCTCGTGGTCGCATCCATTTCACCAAGGTGATTGCGTGTCATGTGACCACCCATGCTGGGATATTCCCAGAAATAAAACTTGTTTGACTTCTTATCTAAAATTACCCACAACATCATTAAGCCAAACCTTTCCGTTTTCCTTCCCCCTAGCTTGTTTATATCGATCGAGCTCGCGAAGTACTTTCGAGCATTTACTAATTGGGGTAAATTAATACATGCTAGGTTACTTCTGTGTTTTAGTTAAGTGATGGATGCACCAGCGAACACTTCCAGCTCCTCTTTGGCTGGTATTGCAGGGGACGCTGTCAACTGAACTTTTAATAATATCATTAGCCCCTACGAAATTGCAAGCCAGTCCCCTAAGCGATTATCAAATCAGTTTGCCAGGGACATCTTCAACGCCAATGACCGGTGTAAGCCACTTCTTGGCAACGACAAACGGAAGTATTCCACAAACAGGAAAGGTGTCTGATGATGATGCTAGGAACTGCACCATCAGCGGCCTCACAACCTACAAGGACTACGAGGTGTTGTTAGAGGCCTGTGACAGAGACGACTCCGAAAATGCTGTTCAGCGGTTACGACGGCAACAAAGACACTTCCGGAAAGTTGGTAGTCAAGTGGTGTATTTATTAGTTCACATGTTCCTTTTTAAATTGGCCATATACACAGGATGCTTCATTTGAAAAAAATACTCCATACCACTCTCAATTTGTGGCCAGATGCAACAGTCAAATTATTTCATCACAACTGTGTTATTATGCTTGAGCTTAAATTGTGACTTATAATTGGCTCAAGTTAAAGTTCGCATGTACTCATTGCGTGAAGTCTTTTCAAATATGATTCTGAAATACCATTTGTTTCATTAAAAATGCCGCTGTTATATGTATTTTGTATAAAAACTAAGCGACGACTTAAACGTAATGGAGTATTTTTCGAAAAGTGAAATAAAATTGAGCTTGGCTTCATTTCCTTTATCACATCACTGACTCCCGTTGTATGTGGTTGAGCGCGGTTCAAGGTTCACAAGATGCTGCATTACAAAACGTTTATAAATGAACGCCGTACGTTGTGTATCGGAGAAAATGTGTGGAATCGACCTTGCCGTATACGCCTTATTCGAGATTTCGCTGAAACGGAAAAGGGACGTTTCACGCAAATGACAAAACTAAATAATCGTTCCTTCTTCGGGTAGGACTAAGCTTGTTTGGCCGATTTGTTGGCCGAGATTAATTCAAAGACCACGATCAGCCTTGTGGGGTCGAAAATGAATTGAGCTGATTTCCTTTTCTCTTATCAGACCACGAGCTGCACCCAAACTCAAGGTCACTCCTGTCAGCGCTAATCAAATAATATGTACACGGACACCTCTTAGATCTATGAACGGTGTGAGCCACTTCTTTGGTATGACTTACGAAGACAAATATGAAGCATGCGAGGTGAATGCGAATGTGAGAAACTGGACCATCAAATGCCTGAACGCATTCAGGGTCTACAAGATTTATCTGCTGGCGTATAACAAAGCCATATAAACAGAAGCTGTACGGCAGAGGTTGCGAAATGTGTGAGGAATTTTCAAGAATGCAGATAGTCGAGTGGTTTATTTACATTTTAACGTGTGAATTTTGGACAATACAAGTTAAACATAACTCAATTATCCCTTTTGTCATAATTATTTTGATTATTAGCTTGTCTTATCTTGATGATAGGCCTCCTTTTAAAGAGGAATTGTTTTTTTTAACTGAACTAAGCGTCATCATAGAGACCGGATGGGCCCAAATTGATTTTTCATGGTCTTTGTTAATTTATTTTGTTTACATTTTTTTTGTCTTGCCGGATGTCAGCCAGTTAAATTGTTCAAATTGCATTAAATAAGAATTGTGGACCAAATAAAAAAAGATCTCTCGATTAAGAATCAACTGGTATTATATAAAGTAATAACGATTTATCGTTTATATATATCAGGATATATAAATTAGTTTAAATTACATTCTCCAGTGGGGTAAATAAAGTTCAAGGTGACGAGAAGACGTGTTTGAGAAATGGTGAAGAAATTAGCCAGCGTATTCTCAGCAACAGGTAGAAAGTCTTATCAATTCGCCTTATCGGTTCGATATATATCAATATGAAAATTGTCGAAGCTCAATGTCCTGGTGCTTTTTTCAATTGATTCGCCCCGGACAGGTCCGATCGTTGAACCTCAAACAAACCAAACCACAATCATTTTAACGAATGACGTTAGCAATACATTTACAAAACAAAGAACCATTCAGAAAAGACAATAATTGTGTGGTTATGGTTCACTGCTATATAGAGATCCTTAAAATTCTGCACAAATTTGCCGAATAACCGC
The DNA here is from genome assembly GCA_028672205.1 of Proteocephalus fallax. Taxonomy (NCBI): domain Eukaryota; kingdom Metazoa; phylum Platyhelminthes; class Cestoda; order Proteocephalidea; family Proteocephalidae; genus Proteocephalus; species Proteocephalus fallax. Next base: position 25,943 of record JAPUBX010002192.1, on the reverse strand, counting down.
TATTAGTGGAACAGATTTACAAGAAAAAAATGACGGGGATCAAAGAAGGGTTAAATATGTGAAGATTCGGTTTATGACGAAACAATATTTTCCATAAATTAAAAAACAACTCCGTGATGATGTTGGCTCTTTAAGTGTCAGCATTTATGTTAATGGAAAATAATGTTTTCAAAATTCAACTTCTCCCTGGGCCGCAAGCTTCATGATCCCTACAGGGTATTCGTGGAATCCTGATTTTAAGATTTAAAGATTCGATATTAAAGTACAATTGTTGAGTTTCTCTATATTTTGAATAACGGTTTTATTGAGGTGACCTTAAATGATGTGTTTATTTATGTCCAACGCATTGTTCTGGCCCCCATAGGCTAACGCAAACCACACCACATGCTGTAGCCTAAACGTGAATACATTAAGACAACATCGACGACACCTGGACAGCCCCTATGTTTTAGCAGGACACGCCCTACGTCTGTCAGGACAGGACTCGTCGCAACAGGCGCTAGGCATCGCGCCTTGTCGGCGTTTTTGGGCAAGGTGGGGCCCTCACTATTGTTGGAATAATAAACAATATTATTCATTCCCGACCATCATCTTTGGAAATAGTGCCATTCTGATTTTTGTGCCACGAAGTCTTCGAATTACGATTTTGGCGAGCACGTCAGGATCAAATCTTCTGATTTGCGATTATCTACGTCATTTTCGGGTTCCGTGAAATTCCCTCGACTTTATATCAAATCTCTCTCTAAATTTGCACTCATCACGAAAGTCAGCTAACCACCATTTCCTGTTCTGGTTAATAAAGCAGAAACACTGCACCAGAGGCTGCCTGCTACCCTTCAAAACGTGTATGTTGCCTCTCCACTCAACGATAAAGATATAACATTGACATAGACATTTTCAAGCCCGATGACCAATGCCAGCAGTTCTCCGCCGGTGACAGTCAATACAAAGACAGGTAATGTGATTCTGTGGAAATTATTTTGCCGTATTACAGCTTCTTTCGCTTTCCCGGTGGTTGCTGTGGCCGTTGGTGTTACCATGGGCCTCATCCTCTTCGTCATTTTGCTCGCGGTGTTCCGACGTCGCATTGGATGCCTCGGGGGAGTGAGAATTTAAGACGCGATATTTGAGTCCATATGAATGCAACATCGTTTAGCATTCGCGTTTCGAATCAATATTTTGAATGTTCTTTAATCTAAACGTTTAACCGGTTTACCTGAATCGTAATGATGCCAAAATATCTCAATAAGCTGTTTCTGCATTTTTAGAATAATCAGTTAACTGTGAATTTTTATTGGAAGTTTGCTTCCGCCTTCCTTAAACCTTCTTTATTTCTTTTAAAACTGCATCTTCTTATTTATAAATCAATGGCCAGTACAGACTATTGCCATTTTGCTTGATAAATCATTTTGTTTGAATAAAAAAGGCTTCGTTTTCCTCTCACATTGAAATTTTTGAGGATTCTGACAGCATGTGTGGTCCGAATGGCCAAACATATAAATTAAATAAATAAGGTGGGGGCTGAAGAATGTCATCCACAGAGTCCAACAACAGTTAGTGAAGCTGAACTTGGGTAAACATCCGTATACTATATTGAAGAAACCCTACCGTTTTAAAAAAAGAAGTTAATCTGTACATTGAATAATTGGCAGAAATCTTTAAAGAGGCAGTCGCATCCAGGGTGGTTTGTGAAAGGGTCTATGTTAAAGGCTGCTTTCGCAATGCACGGGTGAATTCTGATATATGGCTTTTAAAAATCCATTTTATAAGCAGCCTTAAATCTCGGAAAGGTAATTGCTGTCCGGTAGAATAGACCAAAATCCAAACACTTTACCGACAGGTTAATAAACCAAAATGAACCAAAAATGAATCAAGCTGGACATTTCCACGCGTTGATGTGGCCAAGTTTACCCGTGTTCGAATTCCGACAAATTTAGCGACATGTGTAATCGAAGCACATTAAACTATAAGCAATTGAAAATCTTCTACTGCTAAGACTCTAAGCCTGAGAGTGATGCTCAGATAGATGTATTGACGAACCCTCCCACGAATTGCTGTGGCACAGTTAACCAGTGCTTCGCGTTTCAGTGTGATGATCAGGAATTTCTGATCTCATATGACGCACCAATTCAGTGTAAGTCCGTTGTCTTTGGTTCCACGTTGCCCCAATTGTGGTCTGTGGTGATTGATAACTCTAATTATTAATTGTTTTTACTATTTTAACGTATATTGTACGTTACACTTTTGAATACGATTTAGCGTTGCTGCACGTGTCTTATTGGTCAAGGGTCTCGGTTGGCTTAATGAGTTTAACCAGTATTACAGACAATCCGTCTATTATCCATTCAGGGTAAATCCAACCCTATATACAGTATTATCACAAGTCGCTTCAGGTATTAAAGGGAAATTATCAACACATTATCTTTGCTGTTATGCCTGGGTTTACAAATTCTAGGCGCTCAGGAATCTGGCGTTGACTGGCTTGGAACCCGAATTCGGCCTTATTACCAGAGAAGTGACAAGTTTGAACGCGCCGCTAACGAACATGTAAAAATATAAATACACAAATTGACTACCTACTTTCCGGAAGTGTCTTTGTTGCAATCGTAACCGCTGAACTGCATTTTCGGAGTCGTCTCTGTCACAGGCCTCTAACAACACCTCGTAGTCCTTGTAGGTTGTGAGGCCGCTGATGGTGCAGTTCCTAGCATCATCATCAGACACCTTGCATGTTTGTCGTGGCCAAGAAGTGGCTGACGCCGGTCATTGGCATTGGAGATGTCCTTGCCAAACTGATTTTATAATCGCTGAGAGGACTGGCTTGCAATTTTGTAGGGGCTTATGATATTTAAAAAAAATTGAAATGAGATTGTTAGTTTTTCAGTGAGTCAATACAGTTTTAAACAAGAAGACTGGTTGGTATATTTTAAAAATATTAACGAGGCTTTTATTTTCAAAAAGTTAACAAAATATAACGCGGAACTTCTGTGTTTCGTAAATCGTAACGTTGCCCAATACACACAAACATGTCTCCAAACGTATTCCAGACAGGAAAAATTTTTGTGCATAACGCAAAGGGTAATTTACGAGAGAGATGCCAGAGCTATTTTATGCAATAGAAAAATATCGAATTAAATGGATTGGTTGCTTATATCAGCGAGGTGATAGCCTTACGACCGTTGAGGAGCCGGGTACGCCATATGCTGTTAGCGTTCTACGTTAAAGCCTCTGCAATTGCAGAAAACTGACAACATCGTCCCCTACGCCGTTGAAACCCAATTTTACGGAGAATGAGAGAACTCTACTTTAGTTCGCCAAATGCGTCCCATTCCAATGTATTGAATCAGTACAATGTGGGATTCGATAAAACCTTGCTGGGTATGGTGGGCGGTGTTGATTCCATTTGGATAAATTGTATCAATCAACAACCGATATGTCACACCACTCCTCGATTACACCCATTTCTTGTAGGACGGTCTCGATTGGCCCTGTAGTATACAAAACCATAGGTTTGATTAGTTTAGCCATGCCTCGTCGTCCCTGGCTGCGAATCTTGGCGTTGTTTTTAAGACTTTGTACCCATTGTTCGAATCCTTTATATGTCTCTAGTAAATTGACTGATTTAAGCCAAACTAGCAAAGTCATACCTTCGGATAGCGCTTTAATCACAGGCTCTGACACATTGTTACTGGAACGATCGAGCATAACTTGGATTCTTTTTTTCCAATTCGGTGATCGAACAGTTGATATTTTGGTGTTTGGAGATGAGCCTTTACGTACAATGCGCCCCATCTTAACTTGGCCAGTGAATGTTTAAGACACCAGGTGATTCGAAATAACTGAAAGTGAACTAGCGCGCCCTGCTATCTCTCTAACAACGAAAATATCGCGTCGCTGTGCAGACGCAGAAAAGCCGGTAACGCCGTTTGTTGCCTTGAAAAAAAACGATACATGCAGCCAGTAGCGTGAGTGAAAGACAAGGCTTTTAAATTGTAGCTATTGCGCGATTACCCAACTTTACATGCACCGAGGTTTAAATTTGCCTTCTTTCAACATTTAAATTGTTATTCTATAACATTCTACCAATTTTAAAATGAAAAGAAGACAACAGAAACAAGCAAGCGATACACCGTTTCCAAACGCCTGTACTTTTTATATCATTTTTGATTGTTTTTAACTTGTTTTACCGACACTTTTGGTCCTCGGGATCGAAACAGAACGTTATGGAACCGTTCCCTGGAATGACAACATAAGACGAGGATAACCTTTTACGCAATGTGTTCTTCCAGAAGAGATTTAAGTACAAATATGAGTTGCAGCCGGTTTGCCTATAACAAGTATGAAAGCCAAGTAACATTCAGTCCATTTGTTTTGTATACTACAGGGCCAATCGAGACAGTCCTACAAGAAGGGGGTGAAATCGAGGAGTGGTGTGATCTATCGGTTGTTAATTGATACAATTCGATAATCCTGACGCTTTCTCTCCGAACACGCCCATCTGTTCCTGGTGTCGCAAGGCAGAAGTCGCGGCCAGAGTCTCAGGTAGGGTAGCCCAAAAAATCTAAGGTCACGACGATATTTGAATCCGCATATTTGAAGTTTCGGGAAGAGATAGGCATGACGATGATTGGACCGGAGTGTAGGAAGAAGGGCAGTTAAGAGTTTAATTGGCTGGTTCAGATATGGCACCAATTCCCGAAATCTATGTTTTATTAAAACGAGTAACAGGAAAGAGGAGTTGGCGACAGGTTAACACTTCACAGGTGCAGCGCCACCATTGGCCGGTTTCGGGAAATGTGTTATAGCGACATCTCTCAATTTCGAAGCAAATGTGAATCATCCTGACCAATAATTTACAATCTGGATTTGACGGAATCCCCAAACTGTTGGCCTTACAGCAGCCAAATACTCTTATCTACCGCGTTGCCAGTCGTCATGAATATGAGATTCTCATTTCAATAATAATAATATTTAGCCAATCACAAGAAACCCCCCCCCTATGTGGTTGTGTGTTTTTGTGAGAAAATCGACAACTACACGTCCAATTACAGAAGGGAAGGGAGCGTTTTTCACATCTTCTTCTGGATTATTAAGTATATTCTCATCTGCCTTTTGTATGCAAATGAACATTTTCATGACGCGAAATCGCGTTTATAAACAAACAACATATAATGGCGCTTAACACAATAGCCCACCTCGTATATTAATTTAAATTGATTTTGCTAGACTGTGGTAAAGCCAAACATTAATGACACATTTGCAGCTTCTTTACAAACCCGGATGTTAACGCAAGCCATCAAATTTTTCGATTGGATAGATGATTGGACTTTATAGATTAATCGGCGGTTTTGGTTTGTAGGAACTCTGATAATCGTTGACCCCGAGGAAGAGTTTTCACCCGAGGAGGTGTCCAAGTTGCAGCAGGACGTTCAGTTGAAGGGCCTCTCTTTGCTTGTGTTCGCCGGGTGGTACAACACCTCAGTGCAGGAGGTTCTTCGCTTCTACGATTCAAATACCCAGTAATACCTTTTTCTCGGAATCTCCCGCAGTCTTCTCGGATTTCCATTGGAATTTTAAAAAAAAACCCTTCCCTATCCTTTTCCTCCTTATCCGTATCCTCCTCCTCCGCCTCCTTCCTCCGCCTCCTCCTCCTCCTCCTCCTTCTCCTCCTCCTTCTCCTCCTCCTCCTCTTTCTCCTCCTCCTCCTCCTTCTCCTCCTTCTTCTTCTCTTCCTCCATCACCCCAACATTCACCCGTAACCTCAACAAACCCCTCTTATTTTGCTGTTTTTGTTTTTTTCAAATTACGACCCTGGATTCCCAGTTACGGTGAAAGCAACGTCTCCACACTGAATAACCTCCTGTCACCCTACGGCATTCAGCTGGGGTAAGTTTAGCAAGGTGTGCCGCTTCTGCTGCCTATCCATCTATTGGGTTGCCGAAATTCTCATCGGCATCGTTTAATGGTCCGCGAATTCTCGTGATTCTAGTGATTGCCGGGGATGTCTAAATTGTCCCCTGTCTCTTTTTTATGGGAAAACTTAGCTGGTTGCTCGTTCAAGGTCAATGAAGACGAATGAAGGCGTTCGTCGTCTATTCCACTCTCCTCCTCCTCTATCAAAGTACCCAGCATTCTCTCACCAGCGCCAGTAACGCCTCTTTTTGGAGTTCATTACGGCCAACGGACAAACAGCTGGAAAGAATAAAGAAGGAAATAGTGTGTCCGGTTGATGGTAGGATGGGATTGCACTGAATTTAGAAGCCGTGGAACAAACAAAAACAACAGCATCAGATGTGCCAGGAAAGTGTATGCCATGTTGGAAATCGTTATTACCGGCTGTCTGCTGTCTTCTTCCGACAGCCAACAACTTTCACCCATTAAGTCGCGTTCTTCGCCAACGACGACCGATGTCAATCGCCGACCCCGTGACGTTTCGCGTTCTCCCGACTGTGAGGCTGCACGCCCCGCCAAATCCTCCTTCCTCCAGTATCGATCGAAAGAGAGTTGTAAGTGCCCGCGTCGGCACTTTAGATTCTTCGATCATTAATATCGATTCTGGCACCGAACGGTCTAAACATCGATAAGGATTGTGTGCGCGCCACGCCAGCTCGAAGTAGAGTCAATTTTTCCCAAACTTGCATCTCTGATTCGAGAGTTGTCAATTAAGGTTACAACCGACTGAATCCTGGTCGCCTTGACACTGGCGCCCGACTTAAGTCGATTGGTCGCTCTTAAATTCTAGAGGGAGCGGAGAGGGTATTTATTTTTCGTTGCACGTCGTATTCGTTCCCACCAATATATTGCAGCGTTTTTTGCGACAAATTTCTCACCTTGTTGGGTAATGCTCGCGTGTTGGGTAACGATTTCCGATTGAGTTAAACGTTACCTTTCGTTTAAGATTTGACATCAAAGGTCGCGGTGAGTTATAATGATCAAACAGGTCTCTGCTTTACGGTGGGGTTCTTGAAAATCTGTTCTCGCAAAGCGACCAACTGACCTCTGTGTGGAGGTGAATACTGCACAAAATAAAGTACTCCCTATACCCAATGCCAAGGTCATGAAGGAAACAGCTTTGGCGAAGCGGTCGGTTTATCCTCCAGCTGGGCAAATTTTCTTTGGATGTTTTTGGGAAGAAAGTATCACAAATGCACGAAGTAACAAGCAGGCAAAGTTTCCCAATTTGTTGCATGACCACTGGAGTAGTCGTAGTTGTCGTTGCCTCTTTGGCTTTTTTTAGTCGTGTAGTGAGTGCAATCCTCTCGCTGTTCACTGTGTATTCTTTTGTTCAAAAGGAAACATTAAGCGGCGCCGTGACGTCTTCTCGTAAAAATGGGGGAACATAACAAAATAAATTTTCGAACTTTGTATCTTTTTTTGGCACGTGTTTCCTCCACACCTTGTCAGCTGGGCGTTTTCTTAAATGTCAAGTCTACGCACCCTTTGTGGGTTTATTTACACGACCCCGCCAACTTGAATTTTGAAGAAAACTATCCCCCTCCAATCCGACGTCCCGGACAAATGTTGGGTGCGGGTGGGGTATGTGCAAAAGTGAATGGAGCGATTTCCGAACAGCCAGAGGATAAAGCGGCTTCATGGATGTTGCCATGAAAATTCTTGGGCATTTTCTGCGGGTGGTGGCTTCTTTTGCAGAGCCACCCAAACGTGAGGAAGAGGTTAAAGTAAGGCGGCAGCAGGAGCTGCCAGTTTCCACCCGACTGCTCATAGGTCGGTTAATCGACGAGCGCTGTCACCACCACCACAACCACCAGCGAAACCAGCCGATGAACCAGCCGGTGCTGCTGCTTCCCAACTGCTGCGCGAGTACTTCTGGTTCGTTTGCGGCGCTTGTCTGCTCGTCGTCGTCGGCCTCAACTACCGCCTGCTGACGCGGAGACGCGCCGTCGGGCTGCTGAAGCACTACTGGCGGTGTGTTTTTGTGTCGCCCTAGACGCGTCACCACCACCGCTACCAACGATTACCTCGATGACGAGAAGGCCGATGTCACAAATGGCGACGAACGGTTCGCCTTCTTGGACAATTTAGTAATCGTCCCAATCGTCGAGACTAACACATATTTATGCGAAATTTTTTGCGAGCGCGATAAGTCGTTTTGCTGTGTATGTCGTTCGCAATTAATAAAACCGTATTTAACGTATGCTCTTGGAGTTATGCTTCTCGCAGGTGGAATCGTTTTACAAGTGGCTACATCAAATTCCTATGGGGTTCGTCTGGTTAACCGGTTGACAAAGTAATGGATTGCCCCACTGACACAAAAAGCTTCAACTGTTACCAATTCATAAAGACATGCTCGACGCCAATTGGCAAAACACAATAACTTTACTCGAAAATGAATTGGTGAATATATTGGGATATCCTAATTTACACAATTCGAACAATGATAACACCAGTCCTAATGCAATGCATTTAAAATCCCCAAAACTTTGTGGGGGGGTAAGTAAGTTTCATTCACGTCGGTTGCTTCTTCTCTGATTCTCTCAAAGGACGCCAGGACCTCGTGGGAGTAATTTGCGAATGGTTACGTGTTCAAAAGGGCCCTTGTGTCGTCAGAGTTCTTGTTATACAATGGCCTTCTGTGATTGGAGGTCCTCCCTCGGGGATGCCACCCGATTGGCCCACAATTTCTTACGGTGATAGGTGAAACCGTGCTAAGATTATTGAAACCGATTTGGTTGCGCTTTTGAATATGTTTTTAATAGAATATTAAAAAGAGCCATGTCTCTCTCTCTCTGGATTAATGTTGGCAAACAGATGTTCAATAATGAAGCAGTCCTCTTGTCCCCTGTTGTCGTCTCGTTTGCGGTTATCGGGGAATCGAGGCAGATTTTTGTGTCGAAGAAAGCGGAGAACATTCTCTTTACATGACTGCTGCCGATAAAACCTGTCTATTATCCTCCTTACATGTTTGGTGTGAATAAACTATAAAATTTATGAAAAGGTGTAGAGCTGGGTGCATTGCAATCCTGGCAGTTCCACTCTCAATGCCCCAAAATACTTAAGAAGAATGTAGAGGCATGCAGAGTTTTCGCAACCTACAGACGGTCCAAGGAAGTCGATCGCCTTGAATGGCACTCACAGTCAATCGGATATTTAATGCTTAAGCGACCTTCTACTATATTTGCTGGCTAAAGATTAGTGGTCCTAGCGACCTGAACTACATGGTTGACCGCAATCCAATTTCACACCTTTTTAATTCCAACAGAGCAGCCAGTAAAGCATTAAAAAAAACCTTGCGACTATGGCTTGGAAAAACTTACAGCTATTTCAAGTTGGGATTGCAGTTTAATTATGTAAATATTTTCCAGAAACCAGTAAGAGGAAAGAAAAGAAATGTCGCGAGTGGGTTTGCGATGGTTAGGTCATAAAGCAGCTTTTAAACAAGTGGAATCTACACGACCGGGGGTCCGACTTGTAACTCCACAAAGAACTAATTATCGCGGAATCAACGGACCAGGGGAACTTTATGAACGACGAGAAACGGGGACTCGGCAAATTTGTTGGTCCTTCGAGATTTGAGGGAGCTTTACGAACGCCCCTAGACCTTCCTTCGAAGACGACAGCGGCACTTGAAAACAGACACTATCACAGCTGCCACCACCACTAAGCACTGCTACAAGCGTTGCTGGAATCAAAATCGCGTTTTCAAAATAGTGTTTGCCTAATGAAATAAATCATTATGTTAGAACAAATACAGTATCTTTCGATATTTCTATAGAGAATAAACCATAAAAATTAACAACAAAAATATTAAAACAAATCTAGAAAACGTGCCTGCATATTTAAAGCGCTTAAAATTGATTTAAAAATAAGACACATTAAAATTAAATCAATTTATTAAAAAAACTTCTTGACGAGGAAAATAAATAATTTTCGACTTAATGCCTAAGTCCGGCTCTAAGGAAACACTTTAATAGTGGCCTCGAACCGTGTGATGCAAAACGTTGTACGTAAACGGAAATAAGGAAATAAGGACTAACACATTTCACAGATCCCCGTGCTGCTGTTTCTCCTGCATTCTCTGTTCCTCATTCCTCAATATTTATTACACGCGCCATCAATTATTCCAGGTTAGGACATTTTTAGTAGTTTGAGAACAATTGAGTTTTGCTGGCATTCTTATAATAGCAATTAGAGTGCACCGTGAAAGTGGGATTTCGTGAGTGTGTGAAAGGCGTGTTAAAAGCGTCTCTTGGTATTTAAGAATGGCGGTGCGCAAACACCAGCAGTTCCCACTATGAATTAACGCACGGCCTATTCCATGTGAGTGCACTACAGCGGCGGGCTTTGAATTACCTCAGGAATCATCATCATCATTCGCAAGGATGCGTTTGCAGAAATTTGAGAAGGCTGTTATATAATTAAAGTGTGGCCCGAAAGGTCTTTACTGTCAAAAACAACAAACTCGAGCGACCTTGCAGGCGTCAACACAACGGAACGCAATGTTTGGCCTCCCTCTAGTACCACAGCCTTGATGGCTACCCAAAACCCGGCGCAAGATAAGTTTGATTCGCTGCCGCCGTCGGCCCTATCAATCCTTCACAAAAACCTGCTATAAAACCACTATGCCGTATGCATATAAATCGCCCAAGTCAATTTCTCACAAAGGATATATTTGCGCAGTTCCTATTCGATGTGTTTTTGCCTCTACCACAGCTGCTAACCCTTGCATTACAAGCTTCGATATTATTGGCGTCTTCTCATAGTAAATCCAACGGAATGGGTGTTTTTGCAAACATTTCACACTTTAGAATTAGGCAATCGTGTCTTGTTTATTTAAGTACAACACTAAGGCTTAATGGAGGGGTGTGTGTTGATGTTGCTCCATATGTATAATAATAATAATAATAATAATAATAATAATTGTAGTGGCTTTATTGAGGTAACGAGGACCAAAACTGCCAGCATTAAAAATAGTCAATATGTCAAGTATCAAATGTTGCTCCATAATTACACTATGTGTTTCCAAACGAACGACAACCGTCTGAGATTTCCTCTTCCTTGATGTTGTCGCCTAAGGTGAAGGCGGTCTCCGGTTTAGCTATTCAGGATAAATGCTGGACTGTTTGAGTCAGGAAAAGGGTGACAAGGAGGTCCCTTAGTTGGGAGACCTAAGATCTGTTTCCAAACTTGCCGATTTCAAGGCCAGTCGTGTAAGCGGAAATTCTAGATAAGCGTCGGCGGGAATAATTACCCATTTTTTAGACGGCTTTTTATGCAATAAAATATTTTTCGTAGGCCCTCTTCTTTTTCTTTGGGGATGCAAGCTTATACCGAAGTCAGGTTTATCTCGAGAGCCAGCAGGGATCTGTGCGGTACAACGTGAACCGACGTCCTAAAACGTGGGTCCTGATATAAGCCTCCTTTATCCTATGTCATGGTTAGATACATGGAGTGACTGGCAGTTATCATTCACTACATTGTCTTCACTATTTTATCGGTTTTATGAATTGAATTTTGCAAATTTCGTTTAATGTTATAAACTTCGTGGTTTGAAGGAGAGTGAAAAGCTTCTTTTATTAACAATGCTGACGCAATGAAAGCCGTACATCTGGGCAGCCAGACGAGAAAAGAATCACGTTGCCGTATAATTTGCTTTGAACCCACGAGATTGGGGAAGAAATATTGGTTTCACGAAAAACCCCGGTATTTACGGATAAGCCTTAGGTCTGTTGTTGGTGGATAACAGTGTCACAACTCTCAATCTGGCAGATAGATTGCGCCGTAAAATGATCTCAAACCTTCGTGGAGTAAGAGGTTCGAGTTTAGTTATAATAGGAGAACAAACACGTGGGAATATGAATGTTTAAGTGTGTATCTATTTTAAACCCCCCTTTTTAATTAATATTTGTGTAGGAACTTCGACGGTGTTTTGGCATTCGTGAAAGGCTATCCGGAAGCGTGAAGCGTGTCTTTGGGCGCGCGTGAAAGCAGACAAGACGATGGGTGCCACAAAAGACGGCCAAGGAGATTATTACTATTGTGATTTTGGCCGCGGACATCTTGGTGATAATCTGGGCGGACCTTCAAGCTATCCTGGAAAATGAATGTGACGGGTTCCAAACCGACGAGAAACTTCCGCATCCTGTATTAAACTCAGTCGCATCCTGCCTCTTCACGAGAGGAGTTCCAGCGATGTTAGCCCCCGAATTAACTAAAACATTTCGTACACAGTAATGCTGCAGTTGTGCTAACTTTATATTTTGATTGAACGTTGACGCTGTTATAGATGATGAAGCATCCGTTAGCTTAGGCTTCACCACAGCGGACACACTTTCGATCCGTCGATATAAGTAGCAAATTTGGTTTGGGATTTGGAGGGGACCTGTTAGACATTTGCGGAGACCATTCCTTTTAAATTCTACTACGAAAAGGCTATCGTTATCTAGAAATTTCCGCAATAGGTAATCCTTATTTGGGACGTTTTCGCATTGTCAGCGGACGAGACTTTTTGTGATGGAAGAGAAAGCGTTTCTGCAAGCCATAAGGGAGCCCAAAAACACGGTCGACAGGGAAACATTCCATCAAGTGATTCAATTGCCAATAGTCATTTGATCGTCAATACGTTCACAGACCCTGGGGATGTCGACACTGGGCGTAGTGCCATCGTAGTGGAAAACTAACGACTGGCTTTGAAACTTATGCCCAGTAATCAATCAAACACGAGTAGGTGTCACCGAAAGGTTTATCGTCGATTATGGTGTTTAAATGAAAGCGTCATTGTTCCCTGTTGTTGCGAAATGACTCTGCAGCGTACATCTCTTACTTAGTTTATTTATTGAACTCCCGGAGCATTAAAGGACGCAAAAAATGCTTGTTTTTGCTATACTCTGCGGCAAATGTAACTATTTTTAGGAAATTCTTAATTGATTCCGTGTGCCGTATTTAGTTGTACGGAAGAATTAGGGGTTTTGGGATTAACGTATGTTTTAAATAAGCAAACTCTTGTTTAAAGAATGTAAGGATTCGTTTCAACGAAAAGCTGATGACGTCGTTGCACATTTTGAATAAATGTCACCTATGAGTTGTGATGAGGTAGACTTGCCGACTTTGATTGTACATGTCGGCTTTTTCAATTTGCCATTCGCACAAGAGGCGCAAACCTTATCAATGTGATGGCCATAGGCAACGTTTTGAAAGACCGTGTCCAAACCGCGTCGGACGCTGCCGATCTGCTGTAGCCGTCATCTTAGATATTTAGGTTGACGGCTTCTCTGGGTTTTCATAGGGGAATCTTATATCGCACTACTAACAACATACAAGTATTCATATGCGGTCACATTCGTTTGAGAACCAATAAGGGTGGCGATAGTGTGTTTTTAAATTGACTGGTTCATTTGTCGAATAAGGTAGACGGACCTTAGATTAGCAGGTTTCGTGGATGCGCTAGTCGTGTAGTTTGCGCCCGAGAAAGCATTCGCTTTATGTTGCGATAAGTGTTGTCACGTCTTGAATTCTGTGAAGGAGGGGAGGTTGATTGCGTGTTCTTGGGGTTGTCATTTTAGTGGATTGTTACCTCTACAGAAAAAAGCGCAGTGGGGAAAATATTATCATAGATAGATGAAGACAGAAAGAAAAGACAAAGAAACGTACATTATAGTGTTTTATAAAGGAGATACGTAGCGCTCGAAGTAGCTTATGCTTTAGCAGAACAAGGGTTTGTGTTTTTTGATAGTGTCCGCCATATGTGATTTTATCTTTATTGTTTGATTAAACGATAACGCCCAGCCTGTTGTGCTTCACTGAATTTGGGCTCACTAGGTCGGGATTGGATGTAACCCGGCGAAGAAATATCTATTGCTTGAAAACACTGGATCAGATTTTTTATGAATTTTTGTATATATTTTAGTTAATGTGATGTTTATATTGTCTTAGACGCGTGTCCACCTCAATACTTGTTCTGTACAAGTGTCCGTTTAGAATTTCATGAAGGAAGTTCCAATATGTTAAGTGAAAATGGACCCTATTTGACCAGTTATTGTACGTATGACCTTCAAACTTGGTGTGATGGAAACCACTCCTGCTTCAGAGCATTGTAGAAAGAAACAATACGGTTGATTTATGTGAACTAAAGTTTAAAGAGTTTAAAAAATATCACATCTTTCTATTCGTTTGAAACTCGTGTCCAGTAATCATTGAAATTATAGTTGGTGCAACCGAAAGCTAATCGTATAAGGTGTTTAGAAGATGGCGTTTCTGTTACTTTTGTTTCCAAATGGCTCTGCATGATACGACTAAGTGTAAGCTGATTTTTAGACCCCATGGCGTGTAAAACAATGGAAAATTGGGGTTTTTATCTCCTTCGTCGGTGAAATATTAAACTATTTTGAGGAAATTGTCGACAACAAATGGATTTCTCTCTGTCACATTTAAAGTAGCGAGCCCTATAGAATTATGAGGATTCGCGTAAATGAAATATAAGTTTATCGCGATTCACATTTAATATAAAAATATGCTAGGAGTCGTGATGCGGTAGACGCTGGTTGGAAATGGTGAATTTGTATATCGATAAGACGGGTATTTTGAGAAACCTAACCCCGATCTTCTATATTGTCTTTGCTTACACAACATTTCGCGAAAATGTAACTAAGTAATAGAAAGGTAGATAAAGGTCGCCAGGAGAAACGTAACAGCTGCTAATTAATAAAGATCCCCAGTGCGATGCCATATTAGCGCATGACTTTGAATTGAGCAGTACTGACGAGAGGATGAACCAGCTTCATTGATGTCAATTACAGACAAGGTCGGCGCACCGTGTGTGTTGTCGGTAGACCAAAGGGGTTCTACCAACTTGTCCCTCATTTCCTAGTTTGTGTCTGCGAACGTCTTGCGGATGCGTTCTTTATTTGTACGACGAACTAATCCAATTCCGCCATTTCATTCCGCTCGTATGGGCCGCAATAATTTGGGTACTTAGTTGTCGTTGAGAAAATCATTGATGCCCATCAAGTAATTTATTTAATGGACGAATTATTCACTTGTTGAGAAATTGGTTTCCTGCTCGAAATAAAAGATACTTATTAACGATAGTTTGGGATTCAAGGTTCCGCTGCCCAACTCTGGCTAATATCGTCACACAAAGATTGCGTCCGTTTAAATTTACTAAGGTATTGGTGGAAATAAACTCCAAGATAGATGTATTCAGATTCATGCTCTCTAAATGAAGCACTCTATGGTGTTTTTAAAGATGGGGCGTTTCTGAAAGCCTTTTGTGTGCCACCTCGAGATAACTCGAGCGTTCAGCATTCCTCTACGCACACACACACACACACACACACACGATAACGGAATTATTTCTGAAACCGATTCAATCCGAATTCCTCGTATAAACTTTGGAAGGCTATTTTAATTTTGTTTATTTGAAGCTTTCAAACTAAAGCAGGAACAACGTTTGAGAAACTGAATAAGCCAAACTACTTCAAGAAGTATGATAACCAGAGCAGGTGAAGCAGGAACTAAAAGACAATTTTCATCTCTAATACTTGTTATACTGGCTTGTTTTATGCTGAACGTTTTGGTCCTCGTTACCTCGATACAACTATTATTATTATTATTGCGTATTTTTTCAAACATAACACTCCCATCGTAATATTCAATCTCTGAGAATTTTTCAGTATTGTTGCTCTACCGAATTAAACGCTGATTGGTCTGCCTGACTTATGCGAAACCGATTTTATCAACTTCGCAATTGTATCAGCAAACAGACAGCTATTCGCGTTGCTGATTGGCTTCGAGGACGTGTACGCACGCACGACTCAAAAACCCCCTAAACGCTGTTTAATGCATCCAATTTTTAGATCTAAACATTCAACGACTTAACACCTTCACATGGCTTCTGCAAAAACTGCCCCGACTGCATTTTCATTGGTCCCCTACGGTGACCTCAATGCCCTCAGAAACAGCGGACGCCACTGCGACCTCAAGATCGAGGTGAGCCAATGGGTGAACCGTCTAACCTCTAATCTCCCCAAATTTTATCGTCACGTTAGAACTATAAAAACATTGGGTGGTCTAAGGAGAGTGTTTTCCAAGTTGGTGTTTTAGTCACTTCCGACAATGTTTTATCCGGACAAAAGTTACCCTGAATGACATACATGCGATAATTTGGATTGAAGAGTCAACTGTGGGTGCTTCTTGCAATTCTCGTCAAACAGTCGTTTTGGAAGTCCTTAATGATGAAGCCGAAAATACAGATAATCATTAATTTCCGTGATAACATCGAAGAACGTCTTGCTTAAACACATTCTGGTACTACTATAACCCTGTTTTACACCCAACGACATAATCTGCATTTGAACGAGTGTGTTGAATCACTCCTTAATGTGAGCCCTGGCAAACATTCATTGCAATGAATCGTAGTGCCAACATTACGCCATGACATTTAATCGGGGACGGACCCATTCGATGTGATACTGAATATTTCAGAGCACTGTAGACTAATACAATGCGATTTAGTTTGTCGAATTGAAGCTTTGATTTGTTTGAGAATCGTCGAATTTTTTCAGTTGATTTATTTAATTTTTACCCTATCAAAGAAACAGATCCCCATTATTCCTATGAATTCGTCAAAAACAGCGTTTTGTTAATGGCAAGGAAATGAAATGCTTCAACTTCTTTCTCATCACTCTTGTCATTCCATTCCTCCCGAATGTCGTCTTCTCCCCTTCTCCTGAACATTCTTTATTTCTCTTCCAATCCTTCAATTTCAAGCTTCTCCTTTTCCTCGACGTCTTCCTCAAAACTCAATCCCTTAAGTGCAATATCCTTCTTCTCATCTTTATGGTATTCTACTATTCCTGCACCATTGTTTCCTTCTTGTTCCAATAAAAATGATCTACCTCAGTCGAATTATTATTCTAAACTTTTCTAATAATCGAGTTTCCCTTTATCTTCTTCTCAAATTTAACGCATTTCGACTGGTAAAGAAATGTTGGTTACGGTCGCAAAGTACAATATATATAGATTATATATTTTTATTTATGCTACAACATTGGTTGTTTTTTTCGAAAACGACTTATTTTATCAAAAATTGCGTGGGATTCTTGTTCCCCTGGCAAAATCTGGGTTTCGTTTTCACATATGGATTACGTCCCTGTACAAATGTTATGGGTTAAAAACACTTCATGAAAGATGATGATCAATGCAATCTGAGAGAACTTTTCTTGTCAATGATGGATATTTCTGGAAACGGCTCAGCTCAAGGAGAAAAGCGATAAATTCGGTTAGCAGTGTTGCCAAGCTTGGATTTTCTACACCCTTACCGCGCTCATTATATTATCAATCAGTAATTGTGGCATTAGACGTCGTAGAGTGTTTTAAAATTAAATTACACTTGGAAGCCTATTACTAGCATGTCTGTGCAATCTCTCGATTGCCTGAGCCATTGAACGCAATGACGCATGAACTACACCCACATTTCATTTCGTCGTGGTGCCACAATCACGCAATGACCTTGAAACTTGGTGTGATGGAACCCACAACGCATTCAGACCATTGCAGATAAGAAGCAATACGGTTTAATTATGTAAACTAAAGCATTCAAACAAAGGGAATTGTCCGAAAATTCGATATTTTCGTAGCGCCATTACGACGCATTTTTTCGCAAGGAAAACTGCCAGTCTCCTTTAATTTCTTCTATGAAGGTTACCGTGGCAAGGAAATCCCATTTTAAGTTCCTTTTAACGATGCAAGAGACGAATTTCCCCATCACCAAAGATAATTATTTTTACACCTCGATTTATTTATTCAAATCTTACAAGTTTTTGTTTTAAATAAAAGAATTTTATTTCTCTTTTAAAATATAATCAAATGCCATGAAGATGGATGAAGATGGCTTTGAATTTATTCTCATATCAACAGCAGAGAATTGTAAAATGGCATTTCTACGAATTAATTAAAGAAATTTCACATCACAGAATTGCGGTCTAATTCACGTTTAAATCGAATTAACTGCTTTCGCCACCTGCAAATTACGAAGCGATTGATTTCATCCGATGCAATCGAAACCGATCGATAATGTTGGCAGTTGCGAATTACAAGCGGCGTGCAATTTGCGCACTCAACGCCCCCAACAATCGGTCAATTGTGGTCGAGACGAGCCAATGGGCGAACGCTAAAATCTCTCTCGTCTCCCATAGGTCAATGGCGGCCGCACGGTCAACGCACATCGCGGGGTTTTGGCCACGCGATTGCCGCTTCTCGGCGAGCACATCGAGAGGCACTCGGCCATTGACGGCGGACACCTCAAGTTGTCCTGGAAACGGTTCCCGAGGAGGTAGACTTCTCCTTTCTCTGTTGACTCATTGTTGTATCTCGATAGGATCGTTGACCTCGTTTTGGACTTCGCTTACACTGGAGAGGTCAAGGTTGCAGAAGACACGGCTGAACGGCTTTTCCTGTTCGCCTTCATGCTGGACTGTAGAGATCTTCAGCGATTGTGTGTCGACTTTATGGCCCCAAGGTGAGGGGATTCCTGTCGATTGTTGATCGCTCTCTTTAGAATGAATGAACCAGAGAAGCGGTCGATGCGCCTGGAGATTGCCCGGGCGACGAAGAGCAAAGTCATTTACTCTGTTCTGTGGGGCAGTCTTTCTGACAAAGATTTCCTCCGTGGACAGTTCGACTTGGACGAGGTCG
Organism: Proteocephalus fallax; assembly: GCA_028672205.1. Taxonomy (NCBI): domain Eukaryota; kingdom Metazoa; phylum Platyhelminthes; class Cestoda; order Proteocephalidea; family Proteocephalidae; genus Proteocephalus; species Proteocephalus fallax. The sequence goes on along the minus strand of JAPUBX010002192.1, from coordinate 7,292 downwards.
TCAGTTTCCTCAAGGCGTCCACTGCGAAGGCAGACGAACTGTTTCGTCTCATTTGCACCTGGGGAGAGGACCACGAGGAGGACTTGAAGAAGAGGAATGGGGGGCTGCTTGCCGCTTTCAAGCGTCTCATTGGCTGCATTGAAGTCGCCGATTTGTCCCAAAAGGCGGTGGATGAGTTCATCAGTGGTTACTCACCATTTAGACTCAATCCAGATTGCGGGTGAGGCATTCAGCGTTCTCTAAGACGTTGGTTCCTTTAGCATCTTGACGCGCGACATCTTCTTGCCTTTCAGAAAACACTTTTTGGCAGTCACAAAGACGAAGAAACGTCTTCTCGTCTACGGCCGGGCGAAAGGCGGCGACGACAAAACCGGCGTGTCTAACGACTTTGCCGCAGTTCGAGCAAGACGGGCAAATGGACGTTCGTTTCCCGCTTCTCGGTGGGCGCGGCGTTGCCAGTCTCAACGGTGAGTCGTCTGTCGCGACCTTTTCGTTTTGTCTCGCAACCAAGAAAGGTCACATCGCCGTGCTTTTGGTCTTTCAGGCAACGTCTACTGCATTGGTGGACAAACGCCCGGCCAATGGGATGCGTTGCCGACAGTCACGGTGATCGATGGCCGGACGGGACGCGTCACGCAGGCGCCACCACTCGAGACCCCTCGCTATTGGGCAGCTGTTGCCGCGTCTGCCAACGAACTGTTTGTCTGTGGCGGCTACGGAGGAAGCGGGGTTGGTTGTCTGTCGAGCTGCGAGCGCTGGGTGGAAGGAAGGTGAGTTGTTGTTTGTGGCCGTCGCGTTGTTGTTGTTGTTGTCTGTCCGTCTTTTCGTTCTCAGTCACCGTCTTCTTCTTCTTCGTCTTCTCTTTTGCCCTCAGTCCATCCTGGCGACCGCTGACGCCACTCAAGACAGCACGCAGCGAGGCAGCCGCGATTGTCTTGTCTGGAGACGACGGCGCCTTTCTGCCCAACGCACCGCATCTCCTCTTGACTGGGGGGTACGATGGCAGCAGTGGCCTGTCCGACGTGTCGCTGCTGAGTCTTGGGGGGGACGGAGATGCGCCGCAGTGGATCGAATTGGCGCCGATGAACCACGCGCGCTGCAACCACGGAATCGCTCTCTTCGCTGGGCGACATTATCGTTGTGGCCGGTCACGACTGCGACTCTGTGGAGATGCTGACGACCCCGCGGGCAGTCGGTGACCCCGGCCAGTGGACTGACCTCAACCCAATCGGTGTGGACTTCCCCTGGTCGGTTCGCCTCGCAGTCCACCAGAATCGTCTGCTCGCTTTCGGTATGTCCAAGTCGTGATGGAAATATTTATTATTTTTATCATCTTAAAGACTCAATTCCTTCTTATTCACATTAAAGAATATCTTGGCATTGGCAACTCACAAATTGAGGAATTCGTCGCCGACACAACCGACGAGGAGGTGAGATTTTTTCATGTTTCATTCGCCTTTCATGCACTTCCATCTTGTTGTTGGACAACGGACGCATTGGCGTTGCCGTGGCAACTGCGGTGGTGTTACTGACTGCGTCTTTCTGCTTAAATTTTATCAACACACAGACAAAGATTCTCCCTTAATTGTTCCTTTTGTGCTTCTTTGCAGGTTGATTTGAAGCGATTCACGTGGCGCCGCATTGCCGGTTGTCCGGATGCTCTCGATGTGGATCGAAGGCGCCGTCGTCGTCGTTGACGTCCCCAAATAATCCCGCATGATTTATTTTATAAAATGTATTGTTCAAACGCATTCATTGTCATATCAATTGTTTTCTTCGGGATACCGGTAATTAGATGGTTTCTTTGATTAAGCTGATTTCAAAGGAACAAACGGTTGGTCATATTAATGATTGTAAGCGGATTTCTTACTAATCACGCTAGCCACAAAGGCCTGCCTTGGAAGGGGGAATACTGAAATAGAATAGGAAAAACAATGGCTACATTTGATGAATATTATTAAATATGACTGGTTGGAATGGGACAATTGAAATGCGATGAATAAATGCATGCTACTGAATAATCACAAGTAAATAGAATTCTACATTAATATCCAGGTCATCATAATTCGTATTGAGGTAAATTTCTATTTTATTTAGACTGGGTGTACTATGTTGGCGGATAATAGTTATGTCGAGTTTTTCAAAAATTCTTTTATAGACCACTTGAGTTTATCGGAAACTTATAATAGTTGATTATAAGACGTGTCGATGATCACATTGTAAGCGTATTTTAATGCATGAGAATATTTATATCGTGACATTTATTGTGTAGCTCTCCTGTAACCGTAAATGCGAAAGGGTTATCAGATTATCTCTTTGAAAATCATTGGTGGATTATTTATCGGCTAATTTAACGGATTTTTACGGTTAAATGTTTGTTGTTATTTAAAAATTAATTCAATCAGAAAGTTCCGAAAATCAAGCTATGCTGTCTTAACCGAAATTTAAAAAGCTCCGAATGGGCACAGAACAGGTTTTAGGCAATGAGTTTCTTATTTCGCAAATCAAGAGGTTTCATCACTGCTTTTAGCAAAAATGACGAGCAGATCCATTTTTCTGCACCATTAACCTCCTGTCTAAATCGATTCGCTGTTACGCAGCTCTCAAATGCTAAATGGGGTTTAATGGATTTTAATTCATCCGAGATAGCTTTGAGCCATTGGACCAATAAACATTATTAATATTATATTTCTATTCCATCACCTATGAACCAAAGTTGAGAAATTTAGGAAAATCACGATTTAAAATGAATGAAAGCGTATCCTACCAGAGCAGACATATCTAAGTTCTATGATTCCATAATACCTTTTATTTTTTCAATTATGGATGATTTTTCGTTATTTTACTGCGTGGCTATTTTAATTATGCGCCAATTAGCCCTCTTCTTACACTTGGTCGAAACACCAAAGTCAATTTTTTTACACGCGACGAGAATCTTCTTGAAGAGAAGACCAACTGCTAGAGGACGGTCCAGAAGTTAGGAGCAACTGCTAGAGGACGGTCCTGAGGAGAGGACCAACTGCTGGAGAGAGAGAGAGTAGAACACTTACTGTAGAAAAGACGAAGAAGAAGAAGACTAACTGCTTGTGGAGAAGACCGACTGCTAGAAGACGATCCAGATGAGAAGACCAACTGCAAGAGGACGGTCTAGAGGAGAGAAACAACTGCATAAAGGACGGTCCTGAGGAGAGGAACAACAGCTAGAGGACGGCCCTGAGTTGAGGACCAACTGCTAGAGGACGGTCGAAACACCAAAGTCAATTTATTTACACGCGAAGAGAATCTTCTTGACCACATATTTGTGTCGGATTCTTCTCTGTATGCATGTCGAAAATGTGCACATTAAGCCCAGTCGGACGACTGCATCCTTGTTGGTCAACAGAAAATATATTGCAAGGATACAAAAACCATCAACGTTGTCCCAAACCTAAAAAGCTTTTTATCCGCTATCACTGTCTCCTGAACCAGTGCAATTTAAGAGATGCCGTTGCCACAACCGACTTCAAAGTTTTCGAGGATTCCGACTTCGATAAAGAGATAGACAATATTAATAGTTATCTCCGGGTTTTGTGCAATACGCATGGTAACCTCACGAAACTATCCCTCAGCCCCCATTTCATATCTTCTCCATTTCTGAAACAACTGAGGCAAAATAGAAAACGACTTTGTCGCCATGGGAGGTACCAAGAAATTAAACCAATTTCGATACAGATCACAGCTGAAGTAAATCGCCTTAAAAATATTTTTGTAGATGGTGAGCTGTTCAGAACATCAAAACCCGGTGACCTCTGGAAAAATCTTAACAGATTGACAGGAACCCGCCGCCCACATCTACCAAGTGGTGCCCTAGACCTTGATGCTCTGAACGATGGCTTTATCTTCAAATCCGCCGACCATTCCGCAGTACCTCTCGTAAGATCTCTTAATCCCAGCGCTTTCCTGCCCGCTAACGAATCCTCTTTCTCCAAAATTTTGGCTGGCCTCAAGAGTTCCACAGCGGCTGGTCCAAAAAAGAATAGCCCCAGCGATCCTAAAAATCGGTCACTGCGGGATTTCTCTGTTTGTCACCCAGCTTGTCAATCATTCGTAAGGAGAATGATCCTTTCTTTCGGAATAGAGAGATGTCGCCATAACACTAATTCTGAAACCGGGCAATGGTTCCGCCGGACCAGTTTAGTATAGACCTATCGCAAACTCATCTGTGTGGTTAAAAGTGATTGAGAAGCACTTCCTCTCTAAATAGGATGACACGCTTAAAACTTCCGATGACCCGTTTCAGTTTGCCAATAAACTAAATCAAAGTAATCTCGACGCCGTGGCTACGTTTTCGCAAACCCGCATCTCGTCGCAAATTGAGGAAGCACAAATTGTCACGGGAGCAATCTGATTTCTGGCGCATTCTTGAAAAAGTGGCCGGGTGTCGGTTGCTCTGGTGGAGTCAGTTTTACTGTAGTCGTATAAAATGCCAGTTACAGCTGTTTCACAATTCTACAAACTCCGCTACGATATGAATAAACTACAGATGGTCATACTTGTAATGACCGAAAATGTTAAACTTGACGGATACTTCAATCCAATTGTCCTGAAAGAAAATTCGCTCCTCGAAGACCTCATCGGATGATTCAGTTCGAAAGAATTATACGTTATTTTATCCTGAACTTCCTTGGGTTAATTTTACTGCATCTTCGGGGCTTTAGAGAATAAAATTGACATAAATGTTTTTTTTGTGATTGGACATTTCGTCTACTTCTAGAAAGAGAACTCCCATGTGGCGGCATTATCGCATGGCGAAGACGTTGATTCGAAACAAGAATCTGTGAGCCAATTTGGGGCTTATTTGGCTAATTATCAACAATCTTGCAGTTCAGCTGAACCTTACCGTCATGATAAATGAGGAATTACTTTATGGCTTTGATATTCGACCGTTTTGTGGGAATTAAAAATGCATTGGTCAAATCAATTTCCATTGAAACAGTTGGAGAACTGGTTAGATTCCCCAAGAGAAAATTTTATTTTCGTTTATCTATTATATGTTTTATCAACCGCCAAAGCCACTTGACACAAGGTCGTTATTGGTAGTTCACGTAAACACCAGTCGACGTGAATCGAGACGAGAACGTATAGTTCACTGTCAATAAATAATTGTGTATCTTTGTATTGATTACATTGCAAATAAACAAGGAAGCGCGAGGTTGAAAAAGGGACAACATAAGAGACCTGGGATCAGATTGTATCTTGGAACACCTTGTTGATTGCCTGCTCGAGTAGGTTGAAATCTAAGTATCGTCGATATATGTCATCACATTGAACATTCCTCTTATGGAATTATTTAATGTGTACTTCAGTCGTTATAAGTAAAACTTAATTAACATATACAAGAAGTTAACGCTTGTGTTTGTGGTCATTTTCTTATCATAAGCAGAACGAAGTGGAGGAGTGTGTAATTTTGTTTGATATAAATCCATCTACTCTCATCCACAACCACTCTGATTATTCCGGACTTGATTACGAGGTTGATCGATTAGTTATGTCCGCAGAAATCAATTTCATCCATTATCACCGGGTTTCGATATCGGTTTCTACCGTCAACATGTACCCATCAGTAACTTCACAAACACATGTGAGATACCATCAATTTCTATTCAACCGTAGGAACCTCACAGCTGGAGAACCTAGTTCATTATCCAGATAGATTTGCGACGATGGGACAGTGTAGCTTGTTTAGCGACTCGGTGCAGAACTTCGTCTTACCCAGAAATAGTAAGTACTACTATTACTAGCACCAGAACATGCATCAGAAAAATACATACAATTAACGTTAGCAGTCTTTTTGGAAGTGGGATGAATGTGTTTGTGTAAGTGTATCTGTGTTCATTGTAAAAAAATGGGTAATCACAAATTTGGGCCTTGGCGTCAGTCACCAGGTGGAGAAACATACTTCGGCCGACTCTCTGTCTACAAGTTCCATCTCGCCAACAATGAGAAGCGGGACACATGCGTCTATCGAGTGACGACTGTCATCAATCCCGACAGCTCCATCTTGTTCCCCAACAGCCTCTTCCGCGCTGTAGGTCGTCGTCACGTCTGAGACGACGTCTGAGTCATCAACGCCGCCTCCGATGATTCCCTCGGCTACAGAGAAGTAAGAAATGGAGCATATTTAAATGAATCAGGAGAAAAGACTTCCACGCTGCAGAGAGTTCTGGTGTTCCTAGACAGAGTCGCCCAGGAAGAGGTGTTTCAATTGGTGGACATTGAACCAGTGATCAGGAAGTGGACACGCGTGAGTTTATCAATAACGCCACATTGTTCAGGGTTGCCCTGCATGTTTGTTTTAATTGGGTAATGAGAAGAAGCCCGTATACTAATCATATCATGATTCTCACACACTTCCTGCTAGAAATTCACGCCAAACAGTTCAGAAATAGGCGAAGAAAACCAATAAGTTGGCAAGCTAGGTGACCCAAAAGGTACACGTAATATCACTCCCAACTGCCGACTGACCATCCAAAGATGCCTCTTCCTCCTTCGCCTCCTCGTCGTCGGGTCTCTCCAAATCAGACAATGCCGTTACCACCGAAACCTCGGTATGCTCGTAAACACCTGATCACCGCCTCCTCGTCAAACCATGCTCTGGAACCAGCGGACAAGTCGACTTCCCGCCTAGGGTGCGTTTGCGGCAGCAGGGGCTATTCCTCCTCCTCCTCCGCCAACATCATCGCCGTTAACACCCCCTTGGAACAAGGGCTCGTCGTGGGATAGAAAGTCACAAACGCAAGCGACGTTGACACGCGTTGGCGTCGGTTTCATCGACTCAACTCGAACGGCAGCGATGCGCGCCTGGAGAGCGCCTGAAGGGGTCGGGTGGGGCGGGCGGAGAAATGCCCTCTAGGATGGGTTCTTCGAAGAGCGAGTTGTTCAGCGACCCCGAGTAGGTGTGCGGGGGGCCCATTTAAACTAACCAAAATAAAAGTCGCGCCTCCCTCCCTCCCACTGTGTCGTGTTACCCACCCGTCTTCTGCCCATCTCCCGTCACCTTCTTTTTCTGTCTCAAAATACCATACTACTTCGAGATGCTTAAAATCAATGCTGCTTATCACATCGTCTTCATATCAATGTGATTCCAGTCAACCAACCACGCACCCTCGTTGCTACATCTACAATGCGTTGAATGTTCGCAAAACGTATATACTGTTTAAATGAATATAAGTAGACGCAGCGCAAGTGAAACCTATGATGATGAAGGTGGGTGAGGCTTTAGCACATGTAAAAGGCACTGCGTAAATACACTG